>JAREIK010010010.1:0-37544 GCA_029783825.1 Sapria himalayana | reverse complement strand
AAAAAATAATTAAAATGTATATTTAAAATTTAAATGAATACTAATAAAAATTAGATTTATGATTTACTATCTATAACTATTTAATTGTTCAAGTTTTTTGTGGTTTTCATGTTAAGGAGTTTATTGATTTATATGTTTACACATTTTCGTGTTTATTGGTTTTATTTAATCAAAGAAATAACAAAAAATTATTTTTATGAATTTTCGTGATTTTCAATGCTTATAACCTTTAAAAATATAATAATTTTTTAATAGTTCTAATATATGAATACAATACATAGTTATAATAATCTTAATAATTATATTTGTTGTAGATTCAATATAAAAAAATGTTTTAATATATATCAAAATAATGATCAAAAAATAACTTAATAAAATATTATTAATAAGATAATTATTAATTAAAATATATTTGCAGAACCCAAAATAATTTAAAATCAAAGTAAATTATATTACTAAATAAAATTTTAAATTTTTGAAATTTTGTTTATTTTTATAAGCTTATATTTTTTTTCATAAAAATAATTTATTTAAATTATATATGTCTCACTCATTATTTATTTTGTAATTAATATTTCTATAAAAATAAACTAAAAAATAATTAAAATGAATATTTAAAATAAAAATGAATACAAATAAAAATGAGATTTTTATTTATTATTAAGGTTATATAGGTTTAATGGTTTAAGTATTTAGGGGTTTTGGGGTTTATGTGTCTAGAGATTTAAATGTTTAGGCATTTAGTGGTTTATAAGTTTTATTTAAATAATAAAATAATAAAAAATATTTTTTGAGATTTTTTATCATTTTGAAGGTTATAACCTTTGAAATTATAATAATTTTTAAATTTTTTTCAAATGTAAATATAATATTTAGTTATAATAAATTAATAATTATAAGACATTTTAATTGAATATAAGTAATTTTATTGTTCGATATTATAAAAATGATCAAATAATAAATTAATAAACTATTATTAATAGGATCGATCACAATTAAAATATAATTGCAAAACCTATATATAATAATTCAAAATCAAAGTAAAATAAATTACTAAATAATAATTTTTTTTTTTAAATTGTTTCTTCTTTATATAAGCTTTATTTTATTAAAAAAAATTATTAGAATTATATTTGTCTCACTCATTATTTATTTTGTGATTGATATTTCTATAAAAATTAAACTAATAAATAATTAAAATGAATATTTAAAATTATAATGAATAAAATTAAAATGAGATTTATGATTTATTATATATCGTATACTGGTTTAATGGTTTGATTATTTAGGGGTTTTGTCGTTTAGTGGTTGTTTTAGGCATTTATTTTTTAGGCATTTAGTGGTTTATAGGTTTTATTTATATAATAAAAAATTAAAATTCTTTTTTTTCATTTTTTCAGATTTCAAGGTTATAATCTTTGAAAATAAAAAATTTTTATAATTTTTTGAATGTGATACAATTTATAATTATATTATCTTAGTAATTATATATCATATAAATTCAATATAAATAATTTTAATGATAGATAGTATAATAATCATCAAAATTAACTTATAAACTATTATTATAATATAAATAATATTAATATATTTACATAACAAAATTGATTCAAAAAATCAAAAAATTACTATAAATAATATTTATTTTTAAAAATTAAACTATAATATTAAAATGAAATTTAAATTATATAAATAGAAATAAAAATGAGAGTATTTATTTATTTAGTATAGAGCTGTTAAAAGGGTTTATGTACTTTAGGGATTCGTGATTTATGAGCTTACTGATTTAAGTAAGTAAGCATTTAATGATATATAGGTTTTATTTAAAAAATGAAAAACAAAAAAATTATTGTTATTATTTTTCTCATTTTTTAAGGTTACCTTTGAAAATAGTAATAATTTTTAAAATATTTTCAAAGTGAATACATATTTGTATATAATAATCAATATATTATATATCATATAAATTCAATATAACCAATTGTATTGATAAATATTCTAATAATGATCAAAAAATAAATAAATAATCGATTAATAATAAGATAAATATCAATTAAAATATAATTACAAAACTTAAAATAATTCAGAAGCAAAGCAAAATATATTATAATATAATAGTTTTTTGTATTGAATTTTTTTTATTATAAAAAGTTTATCTATATTTTTTGATTAAAAATAATTTATATAAATTATATTTGTGTAACTCATATTTTATTCTGTAATTAATATTTATATAAAAATAAACAAATAAAAAATTATTTTTTATTTAAAATTATAATGAAAAAAAATGAGACTTATTAATTATTATTTAGGGTATACCAGTTTAATTTTAATTATATTTGTCTTACTAATAATTTATTTGTAATTAATATTTCTATTATAATAATCTGATAAATAATTAAAATAAAATTTTAAATTATACTGAATAAAAATTGAAATGAGATTTATGATTTATTATTAATGTATACTAGTTTAATGGTTTAAGTATTTAGATGTTTTCTCATTTGAAAATTTAGCGATTTATGTTTTTAGGCATTTAGTGGTTTATAGGTTTTATTTAAACAATAAAATAATAAAAAAAATTTTATAATTTTTTCTCATTTTCATAGGATATAACATTCGAAAATATAATAATATTTAAAATTTTTTTAAATGTAAATATAATATTTTAGTTATAATAATATTAATAACTATATATCATATAAATATAATATAAACAATTTTATTGATAAATATTATAATAATTATCAAAAATTAAATTAATAAACTATTAATAAAAAGATAGATATTAATAAAAAAATATTTACAAAACACAAATTGATTCAAAATTAAAGTAAAATATATTACGAGATAATAATTTTAAATTTTTAAAATTTTACTTCTTTTATATTCGTATTTATATTCTTTCATTAAAAATAAATTATTTAAATTATATTTGTCACACTCATAATTTATTTTGTAATAAATATTTCTATAAAAATAAACTAATAAATAATTAAAATGAATATTTAAAATTATAATAAATAGAAATAAAAATTAAATTTATTATTTTTTATGTATTATATATCGGTTAAATGGTTACTGTATTTAGGCATTACGGGGTCTAGAAGTTTACTTATTTAACTGTGTAATCATTTATTAGTTTATAGGTTTAATTTTAAAAAAACAAAAAATTTATTTTTATTATTTTTTGAGTTTTTCAAAGGTTATAACCTTAGAAAATATAATAATTTTTAAATTTTTTTCAAAAATGAATTCAATATTTAGTTATAAAAATCATTATATTTATATATAATATAAATTCAAAATAAACTATTTTATTGATAAATATTCTAATAATGATCAAAAAATAAATTAATAATTTATTATTAATAAGATAGATATCAATTATAATATAATTACAAAACCTAAAATGATTCAGAAGCAAAGCAAAATATATTACTATATAATAATTTTTTGTTTTGAAATTTTTTTTTCTTTTTAAAAGTTTATCTATATTATTTTGATGAAAAATAATTTATATAAATTATATTTGCGTAACTCATAATTTATTTTGTAATTAATTTTTATATAAAAATAAACAAATAAAAAATTAAATTTGAATATTTAAAATTAAAATCAAAATAAAAATGAGATTTTTTCTTTATTATTTAGGATATACCGGTTTAATTTAAATTAGATCTGTCTCACTGATAATTTATTTTTAATTAATATTTCTATAAAAATAAACTGATAAATAATTAAAATAATAATTAAAATTATACTGAATAATTAAAATAATTTATTTTGTTCGTCTCTCAACTCTAGAATGATTGCTAAAGCTCTAACCATAATAATAGGAACTTTTATTTTATCTCTATTATGTTTCATCATATTTGATGTTGAATCACTGAGCTATCAAAGGTAATTTGATTCATGTATGCTAACAGAGTAAACCAAAGTTGTACCCCTATGTGTTGAAATACCTAGTTGTTAAGGATGCTATTTATATTGATTATTGTATTTTCTTCTAAAATATCTCGCATGCACACACTCGAAGCAATTTTTCTAAAACATAGTTCACCTCTAAAAAAATAACCACCTTGTAGCCTATTAGAACAATTTAGCCCTTGGGTGGTTTGAGCAGGGCAAGAAGTATGGGCTCTCTTTCAATCAAGAATCAAAAAATTTATTTAATTGGCATGTCTAAGCCTTTTTTTTATATCATCATGGATATGAAAAGTATCATTTCTTTGTTTTTATATTAAATGAGTTATGTATACAAGCTCACAATACCCAAAAAGGTGTAAATTAATCATATTCAAATGTATAAAAGGTTTTAATCAATGCGCAAAATTTTAGTCTTGTATATTGACACTTGAGGTAACAAATCAAAGGAATAAGCCATAGTGATATTTCCAATCCTAAGAATTTTAGCTATAAAAAGTTATAAAGAGTAGTACTCGAGCTTTAACTCTTTCTAGTGTCATGACTTTTGCTCTTGAGGAATGTCCAAAGTTACAATCATTCCTAGTGCAATGACTTTGCAATATAAAGATAAAATGCACAAGCTATGGTGATATCCAATACTATGACCCAGTATTATAGTGATTAAATATGTATTCATGATCATTCTTAGTGCCATAACAATATGTTCAACAGAGAGACACAAGTTATGGTATATTCTCATCGATATGATTTTGTGTTCTGGAGACAAAATATACAATCATGACCATTGCTAATGCTACAATTATCTAAAGCAAGAAAGAGACTGAATCCATAACTCATCCCTTGAGTCATGACTTTGTGTTACATATACAAAAAGATAAATCTGTGTTATTCCTAAAAGTTGTGAATTTCAATTTAAATTTAACACATAGTCATTTAATTATAAAAGTGCAAAACATGAGATTTAGGATTTAGGGTTTATGGAGTAGGGTTATAGTTTATGGTTTAAGGTTTAAGATTAAAAGTAAAGGGTTTATGGTTTTTTATTGTTTTTTTTTGGAAAATACAAACTTTATTTATCATTTAGGCACACAACATACAAGAGACTAAAAAGCTTACTAATTTAGGCCAGCCGACCAAATCCTATGCAAATTAATGATTCTATGCAGAAAATACATTAAAAAACATAATCCCTAAGAATTCCAAGCGTACGAATACAACTAAAATCACCTGGGATTCCCGGACATCAGAGTTGGCATTGAGTCCTTATGAGCACTACGTCCTTTCCATTCGTATTTGTCGAAACCTTTTGGAGGAACCTGAATGACGCACCGTATTAAAACTATGCAGATATAAGATTGTTCATGTGTGTGACATGCAGCATCAAGCGTTTGCCTATGTGATTGCCATGCAAAGGAATATACGTAAAACTGAATACTCATAAATCCACAAGTCCATATCTACAACACTTTGTGAATTCATTCTAACCTCTGAATTCCACATTCTTTTGCTCAAATGATCCTCAAAAGAGTATCTCTTGGGTTAGAATGCTTCCTCCTCGAGCTCTAAGAAGTGGCTCTATGTTGCACCGACAAATTATCAAAAAATATGCATGCATCGGTGTGCATGTGTGATTAGGTTCATCTCATAGTCTAATTATCTATGGGTACAACCAAGCTAGAATACAAGTAAAATTACAAAATGCTATAAAGATGGGTCTTCTGCTCCCGGGAGTGTAGCATCGCCTAATGTGTATTTACAAAATGCATTAGGGGGCCCCACTTAGAGATACTCATGGGTCCAGTTTCCCTCATTGCATGCTACATAGAAAACAGAAAAGATTGTGTGTGTGAGTGTGTAATGATCCGTCTCTACAAGTACATGGTGCATACAAAGTCCAAAATACAAATAAGACTGCAAACATAAATTACAAGTTTGAATCTTTTGCTCCCGTGTGGCTGGTCTGGACTCCATTGCTTACTGGCCATACTTGGTGATGCTTCAGAATTTGCTAGCTCTCCAATTAATCATGGATTACCCGCTACTCCTATTGGGCAATGGTTGGGTGGCCCTCTATGCTGCCTGATACGGCTAGTGGGACCCACTCCTAGCTACTCCTGGGTTTACTTTCGACCACTTTGCTCGGTCTCGTCAGTTGTCTGAATGTTATCATCCTGGCTTGCTAGTGGTGCCCTCTTCAAGCTAGTGGCAAATACATCTGGCTTTACCAGGACTTGCTTGCCCCTCTAAATGCCACACCAAATGGACCAGAATATGTGCACGTGTGTACTGTGGTCCATCACTATTTGTGTGTGGTGCAGAAGTATCAGGGTTTAGGAGTTTAGAAATTTAAGTATTTAGGTATTTTGTGGTTTATAGGTTATATTTAAATAATTAAATAACAAAAAAATTATTTTTATGATTTTTTCTCATTTTCAAGGTTATAACCATTGAAAATATTATAATTTTTAATTTTTTTTCAAATGTTAATACAATATTTAATTATAATAATCATAAAAATTAAATATCATGTAAATTTAATAAAAATAATTATATTGCTCGATATTATAATACTGATCATAACATAGATTAATAAACTATTATTAATAAGATAAATATTAATTAAAATATATTTGCAAAACCTAAAATGATACAAAATCAAAGTAAAATATATTAGTAAATAATAATTTTTTATTTTTAAATTTTTGATTCTTTTTATAAGCTTATAAATTTTTTTGATGAAGATAAATTATTTAAATTATATTTGTCTCATTGATAATTTTATTTTGCAATTAATATTTCTATAAAAATAAACTAATAAATAATTAAAATGAATATTAAAATTATAATGAATACAAATAAAAATGAGATTTATGATTAATTATTTAGGGTACACCGGTTTAATGGTTTAAGTATTTAGAAGTTTAGGAGTTTTTTGATTTAAGTGTTTAGGCATTTAGTAGTTTATATGTTTTTTATAAATAATGAAATAACAATAAAATTATTTTTCAAATTTTTTATCAATTTGGACGGGTATAACCTTAATAAATATAATAATTTTTAAATATTTTTCGAATATGAATACAATATTTAGTTATAATAAACTTAATAATTATATATCATCTAAATTAAAAATAATCAATTTTATTGATAGGTATTAATAAACTAAATATAATTATAAATATAATAATGATCAAACAATAAATTAATAAACTATTATTTATTGATAGATATTTATATATTATTTATAAATACTTAAAGCTTTAAAGATGGTTTAAATGTTTAGGTATTTAAGGGTTTTGATGTTTTTGGGTTTAGGAGTTTAATGAGTTAAGCGTCTAGGCATTTAGTATTTTATAGGTTTTATATAAACAATAAAATAAGAAAATTTTTTTTTGTGATTTTATCTCATTTTCAAAGATGATAACCTTATAAAAATATAATAATTTTTAAATTATTTTCTTATGTAAAAATAATAATTAGTTATATAATAATATTTATAATTATATATCATGTAAATTCAATATAAACAATTTTATTGATAAATATTCTAATAATGATCAAAAAATAAATTAATAATCTATTATTAATAAATTAATAATCTATTATTAATAAATTAATAATCTATTATTAATAAGATAGATATTAATAATATATTATTAATAAGATAGATATCATGTAAAATATAATTACAAAACCTAAACTGATTTAGAAGCAAAACAAAATATATTACTATATAATAATTTTTTGTTTTGAAATTTTTTTTTCTTTTAAAAAGATTTTCTATAATTTTTTGATGTAAAATAATTTATATAAATTATTTTTATTTAGCTTAATTTATTTTGTATTTAATATTTGTATATAAATAAACAAATAAATAATTAAAATGAATATTTTAAATTATAAACAAAAAAATGAGATTTATTATATTAAAATGTAATATAATTATACTAAATAAATTATGAGTTACACAAATATAATTTATTTAAATTATTTTTATTCAAAATAATATATATAAACTTTTTAAAAGAAAAAAAAAATTTCAAAACAAAAAATTATTATATAGTAATATATTTCGCTTTACTTCTAAATCATTTTAGGTTTTGTAAATATATTATAATTGATATTTATCTTATTAATAATATATTATTAAGTTATTTTTTCATCATTATTAGAATATTTATCAATAAAAATGGTATTATTGAATTTATATGATATATAAATATAAAGATTATTATAACTAAATATTCTATTCACTTTTGAAAAAAATTTTAAAATTATTATATTTTTAAAGGTAATAACCTTTGAAAATGTGAAAAAATAAAAAAAAAAAATTTTTTTGTTATTTCATTTTTTAAATAAAAACTATAGATCATTAATTGCTTACTTACTTAAATCAGTAAGCTCATAAATCCCGAAACCCGTGAATACATAAACCTTTTAACAGCTATATACTACTTAACAAAAAATAAATCTCATTTTTTTTTCTATTTATTATAATTTTAAATATTCATTTTAATTATTTATAGTTTAATTTTTTAGATAAATTAATTACAAAATAAATTTCGAGTGTGACAAATATTATTTAAATAATTTATTTTAATAAAAAAATATAAGCTTATAAAAAGAAGGCAAATTTTAAAAATAAAATATTTTTATTTAGTAATATATTTTGATTTGATTTTGAATCATTTTATGTTATGTAAATATATTTTAATTAATATTTATATTATTAATAATAGTTTATTAATTTAATTTTTGATCTTTATTATAATATCTATCATTAAAATTATTTATATTGAATTTATATGATATATAATTAGTAAAATTAATATAATTATACATGGTATTCACATTTCGAAAAATTTTAAAAATTATTTTATTTTCAAAGGTTATAACCTTTGAAAATCAGAAAAAATCAAAAATAGAATTTTAAATTTTTATTATATAAATAAAAACTATAAAGCACTAAATAATCAAACCATTAAACCGGTATACCATATATAATAAATCATAAATCTCATTTTAATTAGTATTCATTATAATTTTAAATTTTCATTTTAATTATTTATTAGTTTATTTTTTTTTGAAATATTAATTGCAAAATAAATAAAGAGTGAGACAAATATAATTTTAATAATTTATTTTTAATCAAAAAATAAATATAAGCATATAAAAAGAAGTAATAATTTAAAAACAAAAAATTATAATTTAGTAATATATTTTACTTTGATTTTGAATCATTATAGGTTTTGTATTTGTATTTTAATTGTTATCAATCTTATTAATAATAGTTTATTAATTTATTTTTTGATCATTTTTATAATATCTATCAATAAAATTACTTATATTGAATTTAAATGTCTTATAATTATTGAGATTATTATAAATAAATATTCAATTACATTTAAAAAAAATTTAAACATTTATTATATTTTCAAAGGTTATAACCTTCAAAAATGATAAAAAAATCATAAAAATAATTATTTTATTATTTAAATAAAACTTATAAACCATTAAATGTTTAAACATTTAAATATCTAGACTATTTAACCCCAAAACCCCCTAAATAATTAAACCATTAAACCTATATAACCTAAATAATAAATAATAAATTTCATTTTAATTTGTATTCATTATAATTATAAATATTCATTTTAATTATTTTTTAGTTTATATTTGTAGAAATATTAATTACAAAATAAATAATGAGTGAGACATATAATTTAAATATATTATTTTTTATTAAAAAAAAAATAAGCTTATAAAAAAACAAAATTTCAAAAATTTAAAATTTTATTTAGTAATATAATTTACTTTGATTTTGAATTATTTTGGGTTCTGCAAATATATTTTAATTAATATCTATCTTATTAATAATAGTTTATTAATTTATTTTTTGATCATTATTATAATATATATTAATACTTTTTTTATATTGATTCTAAAACAAATATTATTATTAAGATTATTATAACTAAGTATTGTATTCATATTTTAGAACTATTAAAAAATTATTATATTTTTAAAGGTTATAAGCATTGAAAATCACGAAAATTCATAAAAATAATTTTTTTTTATTTCATTGATTAAATAAAACCTATAAACACCTAAATGTTGAAACATATAAATCAATAAACTTTTTAACCCTAAAACCACAAAAAAACTTAAACAATTAAATAGTTATACCCTAAATAATAAATCAATAATCTCATTTTTTTAGGATTCATTATAATTTTAAATATACATTTTAATTATTTATTAATTTAATTTTATAGAAATATAGATTAAAAAATTAATTATTAGTGAGACAAATATAATTTAAATAATTTATTTTTCATCAAAAAATATATAGGCTTATAAATGGATACAAAAATTTAAAAATTTAAAATTAATATTTAGTAAAATATTTCACTTTGATTTTGAGTCTTTTTAGGTTTTGTAAATATATTTTAAACAATATTTATCTTATTAATAATAGGTTATTACTATTTTATGATCATTATTATAATAAATATCAATAAAATAGTTTATATTGAATTTATATTATATATAATTATTATGATTATTATAACTTCATATAGTATTCACTTTTCAAAAAAAAATTTAAAAATTATTATATTTTCAAAGGTTATAACCATCAAAAATTAGAAAAAATAACAAAAATAAATTTTTAATTTTTTTATTTTTTATATAAATCCTATAAACCACTAAATGACTAAATACTAAGATGACTAAACTCCTTAACCCCGAAGCCCATAAATACTTAAAACATTAAATTAGTATAGTCTAAATAATAAATTATAAATCTCAGTTTTATTAGTATTCATTATAATTTTAAATATTCATTTTAATTATTTATCAGTTTATTTTTATAGAAATATTAATTACAAAATAAATTATTTGTGCGACATATATAATTTAAATAATTTATTTTTCATCAAATAAAATGCTCATAAAAACAGGCGCAATTTTAAAAATAAAAAATTATTATTTAATCATATATCTTATTTTTATTTTGAATCAATTTAGATTATACAATATAATTTTTATTTATATCATTCTTATAAATACAAATTTATTAATTTATTAATTGATCATTATTATAATATCTATCAATAAAATTATTTATATTGAGTTCACATTATATAAAATTTAAATTATTATATTTTCAAAGGTTACAACCTTCAAAAATTTAAAAAAAATCAAAAAATTTAATTTTTTGTTTTTTCATTCTTTAAATAAAAACTATAAATCACTAAAGGTCTAAACAATTAAATCACTAAACTCCTAAACCACACAACACCTAAATACTTAAACCATTAAACCAGTATATCCTGAATTCTAAATAATAAATCTTAATTTTATTTGTATTCATTATAATTCTAAATATTCATTTTAATTATTTAGTAGTTTATTATTATAGAATTATAAATTACAAAATAAATTATGAGTAAGACAAATATAATTTGAATAATTTATTTTTAATAACATAAATATAAACTTATAAAAAAAGCAAAACATTAAAAAAATTATTATTTAGTAATATATTTTACTTTGATATTAATAAATTTAGATTTTGCAAATACTTTTTAAATAATAACAATTTTATTAATAATAGTTTATTAATTTTTTTTTGATCATTATTATAATATCTAGAAATATAATTATTTATAATGAATTTAAATGAATTATAATTATTAAGATTATTATAAATAAATATTATATTTACATTTGAAAAAATTTAAAAATTATTATTTTTCAAAGGATATAATCTTCAAAAATTATAAAAAATAATGAAATTAAATTTTTTGCTATATGATTGTTTAAATAAAACTTATAAACCATAAATTTCTAACACTTAAACATATAAACTCCTAATCACAAAAGCCCCTAAACACTTAAACCTTTAAACTCATAAACCTTAAATATAATTTAAATAATTAATTAAAATATTAATTACAAAAAAAATTATGAGTGATACAAATATAATTTAAATTATTTATTTTTCATCAAAAAAACATATAAGCTTATAAAAAGAAGCAAAAACTAAAAAAAAATTATTTAGTAATAAATTTTACTTGGATTTTGAATAAATTTAGGTTTTGCAATTATATTTTAATTTATATCCATCATAAAAATAATAAAATATTAATTTATTTTTTTATAATTGCTATCATATTTATCAATAAAATTTTTTATATTTAGTTTATATTGTATATAATTATACTAATTATTATTACTAAATATTGTATTCGCATTTTTAAAAATCTTTTAAAATGTGAAAAAATATCAAAATTTTTTTTTTGTTATTTCATTGTTTAAACAAAACCAATAAACAACTAAATGCCTAAAAAACATAAATCGCTAAAGTCTTAAATGACAAAACATCTAAATAATTAAAATATTAAACTGGTATACATTAATAATAATTCATAAATCTCATTTTAATTTTTATTCAATATAATTTTATATTTTTTTTAATTATTTATCAGTTTATTTTTAATGAAATATTAATTAAAAAAAATTATTAGTGAGATAGATATAATTTAAATTAAACCGGTATATCATAAATAATAAATAATAAATAATAAATCTCATTTTTTTTATTATAATTTTAAATATTCATTTTAATTATTTATTTGTTTATTTTTATATAAATATTAATTAAAAAATAAATTATGAGTTAGACAAATATAATATATATAAATTATTTTTCATCAAAAAAATATAGATAAACTTATTAAAAGAAAAAAAATAAAAAATAAATAATTATTATATAATAATATAATTTGCTAAGCTTCTTAATCTTTATTGGTTATATAATTATTTTTTAATTGATATCTATCTTATTAATAATAGATTATTAATTTATTTTTTGATCATTATTAGAATATTTATTAATAAAATTGTTTATATTGAATTTATATGATATTTAAATATAATGATTATTATAACTAAATATTGAATTCACTTTTGAAAAAAATTTTAAAATTATCATATTTTCAAAGGTTATAACCTTTGAAAATCTGAAAAAATAAAAAATATATATTTTTTTGATATTTCATTCTTTAATTAAAACCAATAAACCACTAAATACCTAAACACTTAATTCAATAACTCCTAAATCTCTAAAACACTAAATAATAAATAAAAATCCTTTTAAACTGGTAACCCTAAATAATAAATAATAAATCTCAATATTATTTTTATCATTATAATTTTAAATATTCATTTTAATTATTTATTTGTTTATTTTTATATAAATATTAATTACAAAATAAATTATGAGTTAGACAAATATAATTTATATAAATTAGTTTTCATCGAAAATTAGAGATAAACTTATAAAAAGAATAAAAAATTTAAAAACTAGAATTTCGTATATAGTAATATATTTTGCACTCCTTCTGAATCATTTTTGATTTTGTCATTATATTTTAATTTATATCAATCTTTTTAATAATTGTTTATTAATTTATTTTTCGATCATTATTAGAATATTTATCAATAAAATTGTTTATATTGTATTTATATGATATATAAATATAATGATTATTATAACTAAATATTGAATTCACTTTTGAAAAAAATTTAAAAATTATTATATTTTCAAGGTTACAACATTTGGAAATATGAAAAAATAATAAAAATAAATTTTATGTTATTTTATTTTTTAAATAAAACCTATAAACCACTAAATGCAACTCAGTTATATCTGTAAACTCCTAAACCCCGTAATGCCTAAATTCATAAACCATTAAACTGCTATATACTACTTAATAAATTGAATTTAAATTTCAATTTATTAATATTTTAAATATTCATTTTAATTATTTATTAGTTTATTTTTATTGAAATTTTTAATACAAAATAAATTATGAGTGCGACACATTTAATTTAAATAATTTATTTTTTATCAAAAGATTTATATACGCTTATAAAAGAAGTAAAAATTTAAAAATTAAAAATTATTATCTAGTAATATATTTTACTTTAATTTTGAATCAATTTGGGTTTTGTAAATATTTTTTAATTAATATCTATCTTATTATTAATAGTTTATTAATTTAATTTTTGATCATTATTATAATATCTTTCAATAAAATTATTTATATTGAATTTATATCATATATAATTATTAATATTATTATAACTAAATATTATATTCACATTTCAAAAAATTTTATATATTAATTTATTTTTTATCGTTATAACCTTTGAAAATCAAAAAAAATCTAAAAAATTTTTATTTTATTTTTATTATATAAATAAAACCTATAAACCACTAAATGCCTAAAAACATAAATTGATAAACTCCTAAACGACAAAACCCCTAAATAATTAAACCATAAAACCGGTATACCACATATAATAAATCATAAATCTCATTTTAATTTGTATTTATTATAATTTTAAATATTCATTTTTATTTTTTATTAGTTTAATTTTTATAGAAATATTAATTATAAAATAAATAATGAGTTAGACAAATATAATTTTAATAATTTATTTTTAATCAAAAAAAATATAAGCTTATAAAAAGAAGTAAAAATTTATAAACAAAAAAGTATTATTTAATAATATATTTTACTCTGATTTTGAATGATTATATATAGCTTTTGCAAATATATTTTAATTGCTATCAATCATTTTAATAAAAATTTATTAATTTATTATTTGATCATTTTTATAATATATAACAATAAAATTACTTATATTCAATTAAATGTCTTATAATTATTAAAATTATTTTATTATTTAAATAAAACTTATAAACCACTAAATGCCTAAACATTTAAATCTCTAGACTCCTAAACCCTAAAACCCCCTAAATACTTAAACCATTAAACCTATATAACCTAAATAAAAAATATTATATCTCATTTTTATTTGTATTCATTATAATTTTAAATATTCATTTTAATTATTTTTTAGTTTATTTTTATAGAAATATTAATTACAAATTAAATAATGAGTGAGACATATATAATTTAAATAAATTATTTTTTATGAAAAAAATAAGCTTATAAAAATAAACAAAATTTCAAAAATTTAAAATTTTATTTAGTAATATAATATACTTTGATTTTGAATTATTTTGGTTTCTGCAAATATATTTTAATTAATATTTATCTTATTAATAATAGTTTATTATTTTATTTTTTGATCATTATAATAATATATATTAATAAATTTTTTTATATTGAATTTACAACAAATAAACTTTTTAAGATTATTATAACTAAATATTGTATTCATATTTTATAACTATTAAAAAATTATTATATTTTTAAAGGTTATAACATTTGAAAATCACGAAAATTCATAAAAATAAATTTTTTGGTATTTCTTTGATTAAATAAAACCTATAAACACCTAAATGTGTAAACATATAAATCAATAAACTCATTAACCCCAAAACCACAAAAAACTTAAACAATTAAAAAGTTATACACTAAATAATAAACATAAATCTCATTTTTATTGTATTCATTATAATTTTTAATATATATTTTATTTATTTATTAGTTTATTTTTATAGAAATATAAATTAAAAAATAAATTATTAGTGAGATAAATATAATTTAAATATTTTATTTTTCATCAAAAAATATATAAGCTTATAAATGGATACAAAAATTTTAAAATTTAAAATTAATATTTCGTAAAATATTTCACTTTGATTTTGAAACATTTTACGTTATAAGAATATTTTTTAAATAATATTTATCTTATTAATAATTGTTTATTCCATTTATATGATCATTATTATAATATATATCAATAAAATAATTTATATTGAATTTATATGATATATAATTATTATGATTATTATAACTTCATAATATATTCACTTTTCTAAAAAAATTATAAATTATTATATTTTCAAAGGTTATAACATTCAAAAATGCGAAAAATAACAAAAATAAATTTTTTGTTATTTTAATTTTTATATAATACCTATAAACCACTAAATGACTTAATTCTAAAATGACTAAACTCCTAAACCCTGAAGCCCATAAATACTTAAAACATTAAATTAGTATAGTCCAAATAATAAATAATAAATCTAATTTTTATTAGTATTCATTATAATTGTAAGTATTCACCTTACTTATTTATCAGTTTATTTTTATAGAAATATTAATTACAAAATAAATTATTAATTCGACATATATAGTTTAAATAATTTATTTTTATATAAAAAAAATACTTATAAAAAAAGGTAAATTTTTAGAAATAAATAATTATTATTTAGTAATATACCTTATTTTGATTTTGAATCATTTTAGATTTTACAATTATAGTTAAATTTATATCATTCTTATAAATACTCGTTTATTAATTTATTTATTAATCATTTTATAATATTTATCAATAAAATTATTTATATTGAGTTTACATTATATATAATTATTAAGATTATATTAACTAAATATTATTTTCACATTTAAAAAAAATTAAAAATTATTATATTTCAAAGGTTATAACCTTCAAGAATTAAAAAAAATCAAAAAATTAAATTTTTTGTTTTTTCATTCTCTAAATAAAAACTATAAATCACTAAAGGTCTAAACAATTAAATCACTAAACTCCTAAACCACAAAACACCTAAATACTTAAACCATTAAACCGATATATCCTGAACAATAAATAATAAATCTCAATTTTATTTGTTATCATTATAATTTTAAATATTCATTGTATTATTTATTAGTTTATTATTATAGGATTATAAATTACAAAATAAATAATAAGACAAATATAATTTAAATAATTTATTTTTAATAACAAAAATATAAACTTATAAAAAAAGCAAAACATTAAAAAAAATTATTATTTATTAATTTATTTTACATTGATTTGAATAAATTTAGATTTTTCAAATAATTTTTAAATAATAACTATTTTAATAATAATAGTTTATTAATTTATTTTTTGATCATTATTATAATATCTAGCAATGTAATTATTTATATTGAATTTAAATGACTTATATTTATGAAGATTCTTATAAATAAATATTCTATTTACATTTGAAAAAAATTTAAAAATTATTATATTTTCAAAGCATATAACCATAAAAATTAGAAAAAATAAAAAAAATAAATTTTATGTTATATCATTGTTTAAATAAAACTTATAATCAACTAAATCCATAAACACTTAAATCACTAAACTCCTTAACACAAAAGACCCTAAATACTTATGCTTTTAAACTCGTAAACTTAATTTTAATTTAAATAATTTATTAAAATATTAATTACAAAATAAATTATGAGTGATATAAATTTAATTTAAATAATTTATGTTTTATCAAAAAAAGATATAACCTTATAAAAAGAAGCAAAAACTAAAAAAAATTAATATTTAGTAATAAATTTTACTAGGATTTTGAATATTTTTAGGTTTTGCAATTATATTTTAATTTATATCTATCAAATTAATAATAGCATATTAATTTATTTTTTGATAAATGATTAAATATCTAACAAAAAAATTCTTTATATTTTGTTTAGATTATATATAATTATAATGATTATTATTACAAAATATTGTATTCACATATTTATAAAATTTTAAAATTATTATATTTTCCAAGGTTATAACCTTTGAAAATGTGAGAAAATATCAAAAATAATTTTTTTTGTTATTTCATTGTTTAAATAAATCCTATAAACCACTAAATGCCTAAACACTTAAATCAATAACTCGTAAATCTCTAAAACCCTAAAAAGATAATCCTTTTAAACTAGTATAACCTAAATAATAAATAAAAAAATCTCGATATTATTTTTTTCATTATAATTTAAAATATTCTTTTTAATTATTTATTCGTTTATTTTTTATATAAATATTAATTACAAAATAATTTAAAGTTAGACAAATATAATTTATATAATTTATTTTTCATCGAAAAATATAGATAAACTTATAAAAAGAATAAAAATTTAAAAACTAAAATTTATTATATAGTAATATATTTTGCTCTACTTCTGAATCATTTTAAATTTAGTAATTATATTTTAATTGATATCTATCTTATTAATAATTGTTTATTAATTTATTTTTTGATCATTATTAGAATATTTATCAATAAAATTGTTTAAATTGAATTTATATGATATATAAATATAATGATTATTATAACTAAATATTAAAATTCACTTTTGAAAAAAAATTTAAAAATTATTATATTTTCAATGGTTATAACTTTTGGAAAAATGAAAAAATAATAAAAATAAATTTTATGTTATTTTATTTTTTAAATAAAACCTATAAACCACTAAATACATATAGAGTTATATCGATAAACTTCTAAACCCCATAATGCCTAAATACTTAAACCATTAAACCGCTATATGCTACTTAATAATTAATAAATTGAAGGTTATAACCTTTGAAAATATAATAATTTTTAAATTTTTTTCAAATGTAAATATAATATTTAGTTATAATAACTTAATAATTACAAGACATTTTAATTGAATATAAGTAATTTTATTGTTCGATATTATAAAATTGGTCAAATAATAAATTAAAAAATTATTCTTAATAAGATTGATAGCAATTAAAATATAATTGCAAAACCTATATATAATGATTCAAAATCAAAGTAAAATATATTATAAATAATAATTTTTTGTTGTTAAATTTTTACTTCTTTTTATAAGCTTATATTTTTTTTGATTAAAAATAAATTATTAAAATTATAGTTGTCTCGCTAATTATTTATTATGTAATTAATATTTCTATAAAAAATAAACTAATAAATAATTAAAATGAATATTTAAAATTATAATGAATACAAATCAAAATGAGATTTATGATTTATTATATGTGGTATACCGGTTTAATGGTTTGATTATTTTCAAAGGTTATAACCTTTAAAAATAAAATAATTTTTCAAATTTTTAGAAAAGTGAATACAAAGATTAATTATATTAATCATACTAATTATATATCATATAAATAATTTTAATGATAGATATTATAATAATGATCAAAAATTAATTTAATAAACTATTATTAATAATATAAATATTAATTAAAATATTTTACATAACACAAAATGATTCAAATTCAAATCAAAATATATTACTAAATAATAATATTTAATTTTTAAATTTGTACTTCTTTTTATAAGCTTATATTTTTTTTTGATTAAAAATAAATTATTTAAATAATATTTGTCTTACACGAAATTTATTTTGTAATTAATTTTTCTAAATAAGTAAACTATAAATAATTAAAATGAATATTTAAAATTATAATAAATAAAAATAAAAATGAGATTTATTATTTATTAAGTAGTATATAGATGTTAAAATGTTTATGTATTTATGGGTTTTGGGGTTTATAAGCTTACTTATTTAAGTAAGAAATCATTTAATGGTCTATAGGTTTAATTTAAAAAATAAAATAACTAAAAATTTATTTTTATTATTTTTTCTCATTTTTTAAAATTATGAGCTTTGAAAAGATTATAATTTTTAAATTTTTTTCAAAAGTGAATACAATATTTATTTATAATAATCATAATATTTATATATCAAATAAATTAAATATAAATAATTTTATTGATAGATATTATAATAATTATCAAAAAATAGATTAAAAATCTAATATGAATAAGATTGATATTACTTAAAATATAATATCAAAACCTAAAATGCTTCAAAATCAAAGCAAAATATATTACTTAATAATAATTATTTTTTTTAAATTTTTATTCTATTTATAAACTTATCTATTTTTTGATGAAAAATAATTTTTATAAATTATATTTTTAACTCATAATTTAATTTATAATTAATTATATATATAAATAAAAAACTAAAGAATCAAAATAAATTTTTTAAATTATATTGAAAACAAATAAAAAATGAAATTTATTAATTATTATTTAGGGTATTCTGGTTTAAAGGATTATCTATATAGGGGTATCTGGATTTTGTAGTTTAGTGATTTATGTGTTTAGGAATTTAGTGGTTTGTTGGTTTTATTTAAACAATAAAATAACAAAAAAAATATTTTTTTTATTTTTTCACATGTTAAAAGGTTATAATCTTTGAAAATATAATAATTTTTTCAAAAGTGAATATAATATTTAGTTATAATAATTATTAAATATATATATCATATAAATTCAATATAAACATTTTTATTGATAAATATTATAATAATGATAAAAAAAATAATTTAATAATCTATTATTAATAAGTTAGATATCAATTAAAATATAATTACAAAACCTAAAATGATTCAGAAAAAAACCAAAATATATTACTATATAAGAATTTTTTGTTTTGAATTTTTTTCTTTTAAAAAGTTTATCAATAATTTTTTGATGAAAAAGAATATATATAAATTATATTTGTCTAACTCAATTTATTTTGTAATTAATATTTATATATTAATAAAAAAATAAATAATTAAAATGAATATTTAAAATTATAATGAAAAAAAATGAGGTTTATTATTTATTATTTAGGGATACCGGTTTAATTTAAATTAGATTTGTCTCACTAATAATTTATTTTGTAATTAATATTTTTATAAAATAAATTGATAAATAATTAAAATAAAAATTTAAACGTATACTGAATAAAAATTAAAATGAGATTTATGATATATTATTAATGTATACCAGTTTAATGATTTAAGTATTTACAGGTTTTGTCATTAGGAGTTTAGTGATTTATGTTTTTAGGCTTTTAGTGGTTTATAGGTTTTATTTAAAAAAATAAAATAATAAATAAAATTCCGATAATTTTTTATCATTTTCATAGGTTATAACATTTGAAAATATAATAAAATCTAAAATTTTTTGAAATTTTAATACAATATTTTGTTATAATATTATTAATAATTATATATCATATAAATTTAATATAAATAATTTTATTGATAGATATTATAATAATGATCAAAAATTAAATTTATAAACTATTATTATTAAGATAGATATTAATTAAAAAATATTTACAAAACCTAAATTGATTCAAAATTCAAATAACTTAAATTACTTTATAATAATATTTAATTTTTTTAAATTTATACTTCTTTTATCAGCATATATTTATATTATGTAAATTATATTTGTCTCACTCATAATTTATTTTGTAATAAATATTTCTAAATAACTACACTAATAAGTAATTAAAATGAATATTTAAAAATATAATAAATAGCAATAAAAATTAGATTTATTTATTATTAAGTAGTATTCAGTAGTTTAATGGTTTATGTATTTAGGCATTATGGGGTTTAAGAGTTTACTGATTTAACTTTATATGCATTTTGTAGGGCTGCTCACGGGACTCGAAGATTCGCGACCAGACCCAAAGTCTTGTCCCGAAAGAATCGGGACTGAGAAAATCTATTGACTTTTCCCGTCACGTTCTCTCACATATTTTTTCTTTTTTGGTGTTGTGGTTGGGCCGAATGAGTGGGATGAATGTGTTACAGTCAGTTTTGTAGAGCTTGCTTTTTTGAAATATTTATATGTATTAATGCTTAACATATCATATTAATTAATGGCAATGCAGATGGCACAATCCAGCGGTAAATTAAAAATATAATAAAAAAAGATGATCACATCTCAAATGATCAAAGTACTGGTAAATCCAATCGTCATCATTTCTCGAACCCTCCAATTGTTACGACAGGTTCTTCAATTCCAAGTGTAAAAGAAAGTCAAGGTACATCTGAACCTCAATTTAAAATTCCTCTTGGCACTCTATATTGAGGGATTGTTTTTCTTTGTTTGTGAAGGAAAAGAAGAAATTATTTGATAGCATATCATCTCATTATTATAGAGTTTCATTGACTACCGAGACTTGGACTAGCATTCAAAATTTGTCTTATATATGTTTGACTGTTCATTTCATTGATTCTCAATGTAATATACATAAAAGGCTTTTGAACTTTTGTGCAATTAAAAATCATTCTGGAGTTAATATTAGAAATGCTATTGAGTTTTGAATGAATGAATGGGGTTTGAAAAAGTTGATGTTCATTACTATTGACAATGCATCAAATAATGATGTTGCAGTTGAACAATTGAAAAAAAGGCTTGTGAAGAAAAATATTGTAGCTTTGAGAGGTGAGCATTTTCATATGAGATGTTGTGCTCATATCCTAAACTTAATTTTCAGAGATGGAATTACAATAGTTGAGGGTGCTATTCAAAAAATTAAAGGAGTGGTCAAATATGTGAGGAGCAGTCCTAAAAGATTAGATATGTTTAAGTTATGTGTTGAAGAAGCAAACTTGACATATGGATCTTCACTGCAATTAGATTGTCCTACAAGATGGAATTCGACTTATTTGATGCTACAAATTGATATAAAATATCAAAAAGAATTTGATGAGTTGGAGGACAATGACAAAAGGTTTTTGAAAGAGTTTGGTTCAAACGTTTCAACTGAGAGAGATTAAATAAATTCCAAAATTTTGGCTCGTTTCTTGAAAACTTTTTATGAGTTAACTTGTAAATTTTTTGGCACATAATATTTTACCTCTAGTGTTTACTTTCATGAGATTAATCAAATTTTGAAAAAAAATTGAGCTATGTGAAAATAGTAGAGATACAACGGTGTCTGAAATGGGTATGAAAATGAGTCATAAATTCAACAAATATTGGGGTTCTCTTCAGTCAACAAATATTATGCTTTTTTGTAGAGTAGTGTTGGATCCTAGATATAAGCTCATATATCTCAAGGTTAAGTACACTTAGCATTATAAAGAGGAATTTGCTAAAAATATGGTGAAAAAGGTTATAAATGCTTTAAATGAGATGATGGTGATTATAAAGATTTAAATGAAGATGAATCAAAAGAAAATGATTTCTCTTCTACTGTGTTGAAGAAAAATGATGTTTTCTTTGATGGTAGTGATACTTATGTTGATGATTTTTTTGTTGAATTGGAGAAAGAACAAGACGTTGCACCTTAGGAAGAGTTGGATAGGTACTTGGAGGACAAACTTAAAAAAATAGAATTGATTCAAATCTTCTAAACTAGTGGAAGTCAAATGAGGTTAGGTATCCTTTTTTGGAAAATGTAGCAAGGGATGTATTTGCTATCCAAGCATCTACTATGGCCTACGGATCTACATTTAGCACTAGGGGGAGAACTTTAGATAAACTTAGGAGTTCTTTAACACCTATTAAAGCTGAAGTTCTCATATGTCTACAAGATTGGTTTAGAAACTCAAACAAACCAATTGAAATTGAAGAATTAGTTCAAGACCTTCTTGATGATAATGAATCAGGTTAGTATACAAATCATGTAAATTTTAATTTCACTTTTACTTATTTTATTCATTAAATTTAATAAAAATATGGTTCAATTACAATTTTTAGAAGGGTCACAAGATCCAAATATTCTTCCAACTATAGTTGGCCAACTAAATTTGGAATGGGCGTATTAAATTTTATAAGGTAATATTTTGTTTTTTTCTTACTCTTTCATCTTAGAAATTTATGTCTACATGATTCACACGTTTTCATCTTTGGTTGTCCTTCTACAGTGGATGAAAAAAAAGGGAGGAGTTGTAGAAGAGATAATTAATTGGGTTTGGATTTTCGTTGCTGTTCCGGGACAAACCTTTGAAATGATTATTATCATGGTAGTTATTAGTTGTATTTTTTTGTTATATTAAGCTGCCTAATTTTAGAGATTACTTAAGTAGTAATTGATGTTACCAATGTTTGTGGTCTTCTTTAGCAATTCCTTAATATTTTAAGTAATTGTTTAAAAAATGTAGTATTGCTATTATGGTTAACATTCACTCGACTGACCAAAGTCAACTTGTGAAAAATCAAAGAACCAAATTAAGCACACAACTCGGTCCCGTTCTATTTAACATTTCTATACTTTCTGCACATCAAAGCGTTTGACAAGGTAATGGAACTCGTTTGTAGTATTTAGCCTATTTGACAAAACAAAATTGGCCCAATTTGAGTTTGAAAGATACATAACTAAGGAATGATAAATGGTAAAACAAAAGGTTTTGACATGAACTAACTTGGCCAGTTTGAAGAAAATAAATTGAAAAAAATGTCCTAACTCCATTCTCTCCCGGAACTGTTTTATCCTACCCAAAATCCCTGATCTCCAACTCGTCCCGTCCTGATATTTTCAACCTATGGGACGGGTCTAGATCTTCAAAAAAAAAAATCTCCGAACTGTGGGAATTGACTGGAGATTTGTAATCCCCAACCCGTCCCGTCCCATGAGCACCCCTAGCAATGAGTGGTTTATAGGTTTTATTTAAAAAATAAAATAACAAAAATTTATATTTATTATTTTTTGATATTTTCAAAGGTTATAACCTTTGTAAATATAATAATTTTTAAATTTTTTTCAAATGTGAATACAATATTTAGTTATACTAATCATTATATTTATATATTATATAAATTCAATATAAACAATTTTATTGATAAATATTCTAATAATAATTAAAAAATAATTTAATAATCCATTAATAATAAGATAGATATTAATTAAAATATAATTACAAAACTTAAAATGATTCAGAAGCAAAGAAAAATATATTACTATATAATAATTTTTTGTTTTTGAATTTTTTTTAATAAGTTTATCTATATTTTTTTGATGAAAATTAATTAATATAAATTATATTTGTCTAACTCATAATTTATTTTGTTATTAATATTTATATATAAATAAACGAATAAATAATTAAAATGAATATTTAAAATTATAATAAAAAAGATGAGATTTATTATTTATTATTTATTATTTAGGGATACCGGTTTAATTAATAATTAGATCCTTCTCATTAATAATTTATTTTGTAATTAATATTTTTAAAAAAATAAACTAATAAATAATTAAAATACATATATAAAATTATACAGAATAAAAATTAAAATAAGATTTAAGATTTATTATTAATGTATACCAGTTTAATAGTTTAAGTATTTAAAGGTTTTGTCAATAGAAGTTTAGTGATTTATGTTTTTAGGCTTTTAGGGGTTTATAGGTTTTATATAAAAAAATAAAATAACAAAAAAAAATTCTATAATTTGTTATCATTTTCATAGGTTATAACCTTTGAAAATATAATAATATTTAATATTTTTTGAAATTTTAATACAATATTTAGTTATAATAATTTTAATAATTATATATCATATAAATTCAATATAAACAATTTTTTTGATAGATATTATAATAATGATCAAAAATGAAATTAATAAACTATTAATAATAAGATAGATATTAATTAAAAAATATTTACAAAACTTAAATTGATTCAAAATTAAAGCAAAAAATATTAATGGATAAAAAATTTTAATATTTAAATTTTTACTCATTTTATAAGCATATTTTTTTATTAAAAATAAATTATTTAAAATATATTTGCCGCACTCATAATTTATTTTTTAATAAAAATTTATATAAAAATAAACTAATAAATTGAAATAAAAATTAGATTTCTTAATTAATAAGTAGTATATAGTGGTTTATTAGTTTATGTATTTAGGCATTACAAGCATTAAGACTTTACTAATTTAACTGTGTATGCATTTAGTCGTTTATAGGTTTTATTTAAAAATTAAAATAAAAAAATATTTATTTTTATTATTTTTTTATATTTTCAAAGGTTATAACCTTTTAAAATATAATAATTTTTAAATTTTTTTCAAATGTGAATTCAATATTTAGTTATAATTATCATTATATTTATATATCATATAAATTCAATATAAACAATATTATTGATAAATATTCTAATAATGATAAAAAATAAATTAATAATCTATTATTAATAAGATAGATATCAATTAAAATATAATTACAAAACCTATAATGATTCAGAAGGAAAGCAAAATATATTACT
Organism: Sapria himalayana; assembly: GCA_029783825.1. NCBI lineage: Eukaryota > Viridiplantae > Streptophyta > Magnoliopsida > Malpighiales > Rafflesiaceae > Sapria > Sapria himalayana. The sequence goes on along the minus strand of JAREIK010010010.1, from coordinate 11,735 downwards.
ATATATTAATTTTTTGTTTTGAATTTTTTTTTTCTTTTTAAAAGTTTATCTATATTATTTTGATTAAAAATAATTTTTATAAATTATATTTGTGTAACTCATAATTTATTTTGTAATTAATATTTATATAAAAATAAACATATAAATAATTAAATTTGAATATTTAAAATTAAAATAAAAAAAATTGAGATTTATTCTTTATTATTTAGGATATACCGGTTTAATTTAAATTAGATCTGTCTCGCTAATAATTTATTTTGTAATTAATATTTCTATAAAAATAAAATGATAAATAATTAAAATTAAAAATAAAATTATACTAAATAATTACAATAATTTATTCTGTTCCTCTCTCAACTCTAGAATCATTGCTAAAGCTCTAACCAAAATAATAGGAGATTTTACTTTATCTCTATTATGTCTCATCATATTTGATGTTAAATCACTGGGCTATCAAAGGTAATTTGACTCATGTACGCTAATAGACTAAACCAAAGTTGTACCCCTATGTGTTGAAATAGCTAGTTGTTGAGGATGCAATTTATATTGATTATTGTAATTTCTTCTAAAATATCTCTCATGAACACACTTCAAGCAATTTTTTTAAAACATAGTTCACCTCTAAAAAATAACCACCTTGTAGACTATTAGAACAAACTAGCCCCATGGCTGTTCGAGCAGGGCAAGAAGTCTGGTCTCTCTTTCAATCAAGAATCAATAAATTTATTTTATTGGGATGTCTAAGCCCCTTTTTTATATCCTCGTGGATATGAAAAGTATCATTTATTTCTTTTTATATTAAATGAGTTATGTATACAAGCTCACAAAACCCAAAAAGGTGTAGATGAATCATATTCAAATGTATAAAATATTTTAATCTTTGCTCAAAATATTAGTATTGCATATTGACACTTGAGGTCACAAATCAAAGGAAAAAGCCATAGTCATATTTCGAATCCCAAGAATTTTAGCTATAGAACGTTATAAAGAGTAATACTCGAGCTTTAACTATTTCTAGGGTCATGACTTTTGCTCTTGAGGAATGACCAAAGTTACAATCATTCCTAGTGCAATGACTTTGCAATATAAAGATAAAATGCATAAGATATGGTCATATCCAATACTATGACCCAGTATTATAGTGATTAAATATGTATTCATGATCATTCTTAGTGCCATAACAATATGTTAAATAGAGAGACACAAGTTATGGCATATTCTCATCGATATGATTTTGTGTTCTAGAGACAAAATATACAATCATAACCATTGCTAATGCTACAATAATCTAAAGCAAGAAAGAGACTGAATCCATAACTCACCCCTTGAGTCATGACTTTTTGTTACATATACAAAAAGATAAATCTGTGACATTCCTAAAAGTTGTGAATTTTAATTTAAATTTAACATTAGTCATTTGATTATAAAAGTGCAAAACATGAGATTTAGGATTTAGGGTTTATGGATAAGAGTTAAAAGTTTATGGTTTAAGGTTTAGGATTTAAAGTTAGGGTTTATGGTTTTTTTTGTTTTTTTTTTCGGAAAATACACACTTTATTTATCATTTAGCCACACAAATTACAAGAGATAAAAAGCTGACTAATTTATGCCATCCCACCAAATCCTATGCACCTTAAATATTCTATGCATAAAATACATAAAAAAAACATAATGCCTAATAATTCCAACCGTACGAATACAACTAAAATCACTTGGCATTTCTAGACTTCAGAGTTGGCATTGAGTCATTATGCGCACTGCTTTCTTTCCATTCAGATTTGTCCAAGCCATTTGGAGGAACTTGAATGATGCACCATATTAAAACTATGCAAATATAAGATTGTGTATGTGTGTGACATGCAGCATCAAGCGTTTGCCCATGTCATTGCTATGCAATGGAATACATGTAAAATTGAATACCCATAAATCCACAAGTGCATATCTACGACACTTTGTCAATTCATTCTCACCTCTGAATTCTACAATCTTTTGGTCCAATGATACTCAAAAGAGTATCTCTTGGGTTAGAATGCTTCGTATTTGAGCTCCAAGAAGTGGCTGTTTGTTGCACCGACAAAATATCAAAAAATATGCATGTATCGGTGTGCATGTATGATGATGTCCATCTCATAGTCTAATTATCTACGCATACAACCAAGCTAGAATACAAGTAAAATTACAAAATGTTATAAAGATGGGTCTTCTGCTCTCGGGAGTGTAGAATCGCCTAATGTGTATTTACAAAATGCATTAGTAGGCCCCACTTAGAGATACTCATGGGTCCAGTTTCCCTCATTGCATGCTACATAGAAAACAGAAAAGATTGTGTGTGTGAGTGTGTAATGATCCGTCTCTACAAGTACATGGTGCATACAAAGTCCAAAATACAAATAAGACTGCAAACATAAATTACAAGTTTGAATCTTTTGCTCCCGTGTGGCTGGTCTGGACTCCATTGCTTACTGGCCATACTTGGTGATGCTTCAGAATTTTTCCGGCTCTCCAATTAATCATGGATTACCCGCTACTCCTATTGGGCAATGGTTGGGTGGCCCTCTATGCTGCCTGATACGGCTAGTGGGACCCACTCCTAGCTACTCCTGGGTTTACTCACGACCACTTTGCTCGGTCTCGTCAGTTGTCTGAATGTTATCATCCAGACTTGCTAGTGGGGCCCTCTGGCTGCTTCTAGGACTTGTTGGCCCCTCTAAATGCTACACCAAAATTAACAAGAATATGTGCACGTGTGTATTGTGGTCTGTCGCTATGTGTGTGTGGTGCAGCAGTATCAGGGTTTAGGAGTTTAGTAATTTAAGTATTTAGGTATTTTGTAGTTTATAGGTTTTATTTAAATAATTAAATAACAAAAAAATTATTTTTATGATTTTTTCTCATTTTCAAGGTTATAACCATTGAAAATATTATAATTTTTAATTTTTTTTCAAATGTTAATACAATATTTAATTATAATAATCATAATATAAATATCATGTAAATTCAATATAAATAATTTTATTGATCGATATTATAATATTGATCATAAAATAGATTAATAAACTATTATTAATAAGATAGATATTACTTAAAATAGATTTGAAAAATCTAAAATGATTCAAAATCAAAGTAAAATATATTACTAAATAATAATTTTTTATTTTTAAATTTTTTATTCTTTTTATAAGCTTATAAATTTTTTTGATTAAGAAAAATTATTTAAATTATATTTGTCTCATTCATAATTTTATTTTGCAATTAATATTTCTATAAAACTAAACTAATAAATAATTAAAATGAATATTGAAATTATAATGAATACAAATAAAAATGAGATTTATGATTAATTATTTAGGGTATACCAGCTTAATGGTTTAAAAATTTAGGAGTTTAGTGATTTAAGTGTTTAGGCATTTAGTAGTTTATGTGATTTATTTAAATAATTAAATAACAAAAAAAATATTTTTCGAATTTTTTATCAATTTTGAAGGTTATAATTTTTATAAATATAATAATTTTTAAATTTTTTTCAAATGTGAATACAAAATTTAGTGATAAAACTTAATAATTATATATCATGTAAATTAAAAATAAACAATTTTATTGATAGATATTAATAAACTAAATATAAATATAAATATAATAATGATCAAAAAATAAATTAATAAACTATTAATTATTGATAGATATTTATATATTCTTTATAAATACTTAAACCTTTAAAGATGGTTTAAATATTTAAGTATTTAAGGGTTTTGGAGTTTTGGTGTTTAGGAGTTTAATGATTTAAGCATTTAGGCATTTAGTAGTTTATAGGTTTTATATAAACATTAAAATAACAAAATATTTTTTTTTGTGATTTTATCATATTTTCAAAGATGATAAAATTTAAAAATATAATGATTTTTAAATTATTTTCAAATGTAAATTTAAATTTAGTTAAAATAATCTTTATAATTATATATCATTTAAAATCAATATAAATAATATAATTAATAAATATTCTAATAATGATCAAAAAATAAATTAATAATCTATTTTTAATAAGATAGATATCAATTAAAATATAATTACAAAACCTTAAATGATTCAGAAGCAAAGCAAAATATATTACTAAATAATAATTTTTTTTAAAAAAAATTTCTTTTAAAAACTTTATCTATAATTTTTTGATGAAAATAATTTATATAAATTATTTTTTCCTAGCTCAATTTATTTTGTAATTAATATTTATATAAAAATAAACAAATAAATAATTAAAATGAATATATAAAATTATAATGAAAAAAAAATGAGATTTATTATTTATTATTTAGGGATAATGTTCTAATTTAAATTAGATCTGTCTAATAATTTATTTTGTAATTAATATTTCTATAAAAAAAAATTGATAAATAATTAAAATAAAAATTTAAAATTATACTGTATAAAAATTAAAATGATATTTATGATTTTTTATTAATCTATACCAGTTTAATAGAATAAGTATTTAGAGGTTTTGTCGTTTAGGAGTTTAGCAATTTATGTTTTTAGGCTTTTAGTGATTTATAGGTTTTAATTAAAAAATAAAATAACAAACAAATGTTCTATAATTTATTATCATTTTCATAGGTTATAATCATTGAAAATATAATAATATTTACAATTTTTGAAATGTGAATACAATATTTAGTTATAATAATATTAATATTTATATATCATATAAATTCACTATAAACAATTTTATTGATAGATAATATAATAATGATCAAAAATTAAATTAATAAACTATTAATAAAAAGATAGATATTAATTAAAAAATATTTACAAAACCCAAATTGATTCAAAATTAAAGTAAAATATATTACTGGATAATAATTTTTAATTTTTAAATTTTTACTTCTTTTATAAGCGTATATATATTTTAAATTATATTTGTCGCACTCATAATTTATTTTGTAATAAATATTTTTATAAAAATAATTTAATAAATAATTAAAATGAATATTTAAAATTATAATAAATAGAATTAAAAATTAGATTTATTAATTATTAAGTAGTATATATCAGTTTTATGGTTTAGGTATTTTGGCATTACGGGGATTAGGAGTTTACTGATTTAACTTTGTATGCATTTAGTGGTTTATAGGTGTTATTTAAAAAAATATCAAAAAATTTATTTTTATTATTTTTTAAAATTTTCAAAGTTTATAAACTTTGAAAATATAATAATTTTTAAATTTTTTTAAAAATTAAATACTATATTTAGTTATAATAATCATTATATTTATATATCTTATAAATTCAATATAAATATTTTTAATGATAAATATTCTAATAATGATCAAAGAATAAATTAATAATGTATTATTAATAAGATATAAATCAATTTAAATATAATTACAAAACCTAAAATGATTCAGAAACAAAGCAAAATATATTACTATATAATAATTTTTTGTTTTGAATTTTTATTCTTTTAAAAAGTTTATCTATATTTTTTTGATGAAAAATAATTATATAAATTATATTTGTCTAACACAATTTATTCTGCAATTAATAATTATATAAAAATAAATGAATAAATAATTAAAATAAATATTTTAAATTATAATGAAAAAAATAATATTGAGGTTTATTATTTATTATTTAGGGTATACCGGATTAAAATGATTATCTATTTAGGGTTTTAGAAATTTCGGAGTTATTGATTTAAGTATTTAGGCATTTAGTGGGTTATAGGATTTATTTAAACATTGAAATAACAAAAAAATTATTTTGTTATTTTTTAACATTTTCAAAGGTTATAACATTTGAAAATATAATAATTTTAAAATTTTATTATAATGTGAATAAAATATTTAGAAATATTAATCATTATAATTATATATAATATAAACTAATTATAAATAATTTATTGATAGATATGATACAATTATCAAAAAATAAATTAATAAACTATTATTAATATGATAGATATAAATTAAAATATAATTACAAAACCTAAAATGATTCAAAATCAAAGTAAAATTTATTAATAAATAATAATTTTTTGTTTTTAAATTTTTATTTCTTTTTATAAGATTATATTTTTTTATTAAATGTAAATTAATAATATTATATTTGGCTGACTAATTATTTATTTTATAATTAATATTTATATAAAAAATAACTAATAAATATTTAAAATGAATATTTAAAATTATAATGAATACAAATTAAAATGAGATTTAAGATTATTATTGCTGTATATGTAATTTATTTTTTGATAATCTGTTTGTATAACCAAATATTTTTTCTTTTTAAATATTTTCATGTAAGTGCAGGAAAGGAATTATTAAGAGGCCTGGGATGCAGTAGTAGCACAATAACGGACGTCTCGTTGACCGGACAGTCGGCCGAAATTGGAACAGAGCCTGACCCATCTAATGATCCGACACGCTCTAGTTAAATGAACCGAGAGAAATTTTAATATAAAATGTTTTTTAATTTTATTTTCGGGTGGCTGTTTTTGACCCGTGGAACTGTTCATCATCTCTCTCCCTTCTCTCTGTGCGATTTATCATGACTATTCTGTGTACTACATACTGTAATCATTTCTATTGCTTTAATCTGTAACGCATAAGCATTTTCTTGTGGATTTAGTTAGTCGTACTGAGAGACTAGCGAACCACATTTTTTTCGGTGTTTATATCTCATTTTTTGATTCTATCATGGAGGGTTGCTGAATTGGGATATATATATTGCTTGTTTTCTGTTGTTTCTGTGTTTCTATATCTCAATCTCACTACCATGGAAGCATAATTGCCCAACAATTATATATGGTATACCGGTTTAATGGATCGATTATTTAGGTGTTTTGTCATTTAGGAATTTAGTAATTTATGTTTTAGGCATTTAGTGGTATATAGGTTTTATTTATATAATAAAATTAAAATTTTTTTTTAGTTTTTTAGATTTCAAAGGTTATAACCTTTAAAATAAAATAATATTTAAAATCTTGAAATGTGAATACTATGTATAATTATATTAATCTTATTACATTAATATATGATTTAAATTCAAATTAAATAATTTTAATGATAGATATTATAATAATGATCAAAAATTAAATTAATAAATTATTATAAATAATATAAATATTAATTAAAATATATTACATACACACAAAATGATTCAAAATCAAATAAAATATATTACTAAATAATAATATTTAATTTTTAAATTTTTCCATCTTTTTATATGCTTATATTTTTTTACGATTAAAAATAAATTATATAAATATCTGTCTCATTCGAAATTTATTTTGTAATTAAATTTTCTAAAAATTAAAATATAAATAATTAAAATGAATATTTAAAATTATAATAAATAGAAATAAAAATAAGATTTATTATTTATTAAGTAGTATATAGCTGTTATAAGGTTTAAGTATTTAGTTGTTTCATGTTTTATGAGCTACTGATTTAAGTAAGTAAACATTTAGTTGTCTATAGTTTTTATTTAAAAAATAAATAACAAAAAATTTATTTTTTGTATTCTTCTCATTTTTTTAAGATTAGAACCTTTGAAAATATTATAATTTTTAAATTTTTTTCAAAAATGAATACAATATTTATTTATAATAATCATAATAATAATATATCATATAAATTCAATATAAACAATTTTATTGATAGATATTCTAATAATTATCAAAAAATAAATTGAATATCTATTATTAATAAGATTGATATTACTTAAAATATAATATCAAAACCTAAAATGATTCAAAAAGCAAAGCAAATATATTACTTAATAATAATTATTTGTTTTTAAATTTTATTATTTTATAAGCTTGTATATTTTTTGATGAAAATTAATTTTTATAAATTATATTTTAATTCATATTTAGTTTATATTAATAGATATATAATATAGATATATATATATATAACTTAACAATAAATGAATTTTTTAATTATAATGAAAACAAATAAAAATGAGATTTTTAATTATTATTTAGGGTATAACCAGTTTAAGAATTATCTATATAGGTTATCGGGATTTTGTAGTTTAGTGATTTAAGTGTTTAGGCTATAGTGATTTATAGGTTTTATTTAATAATGTAATAACAAAAAAAAAAATATTTTTTTATTTTTTCACATGTTCAAAGGTTATAATCTTGAAAATATAAAAAATTTTAAAACTTTTTTCAAAAAGTGAATACAATATTTAGTTATATAATTATTAAATTTATATATCATATAAATTAATATAAACATTTCATTGATAAATATTCATAATAATGATCAAAAAATTAATTATAATCGATTATTAATAAGAGTTATATATCAATTAAAATATAATTACAAACCTAAAATATTCAGAAAAAAAGTAAAATATATTATTATATAAGATTTTTGTTTTAATTTTTTCTTCGTTGTATTAAGTTTATCTATATTATTTTGGTGAAAAATAATGTATATAAATTATATTGTATAACGTATAATTTATTTCATAATTAATATTTAATATAAAAATAACCAAATATGAATTACAATGAATATTTAAAAGTAGTATGAAAAAAATAAAAATGAGATATTATTACTTTCTATATTTGAGGATAGACATGAATTTAAAAATAATTTTATCTATTGGGGTAGGGGTTTTGCGGGAATTTAGAACTAATTGATTTAAAGTATTTAGGCATTGTAATGGTTTTTAAGGTTTTAATTCAACAATAAAAAATAAAAATTTATTTTTGATATTTTTTCAAATTTTGAAAGGTTATAACATTTGAAAATATAATAATTTAAAATTATTTAAAAAATGTGAATACAATAGTTAGTAATAATATATATTATAACTATATATATATAAACTAAAATCTAAAAAATTTTATTGGAAGATATTTTATCAATTATCAAAAAAATACAATTAATAAACTATTATTAATATGATAGATATAAATTAAAAATATAAATTAAAAAACCTAAAATGATTCAAAATAAAGTAAAATTTAAGTACTAAATAATATTTTTTTTTAGTTTTGCATCATTTTATAGCTTATTTGGTTGTTTGATGAAAAAATATATTATTTAATTTATATTTGTATCACTCCTAATTTATTTTGTAATTAATATTTCTAAGATTATTTAAATTATATTTAAGGTTTACGAGTTTAAATGTTTAAGTATTAGGGCCTTCGGGTTTACAGTTTAGATTTTTATTTATTTAGGGGCATTTAATGGTTATAAGTTTTATTTAAACATGATATGACAAAAAATTTATTTTTGTTATTTGTACTCATTTTGAAGGTTATAACCTTTCAAAATATAACAATTTTTAAATTTTTTATTAGTGAATACTATATTTAGTTATAATAGTCTAATAATTATATATTATGTTAATATCGATATAAACATTTATATTGATAGATATTATATTAATGATCAAAAAAATAAATTAATAAACTATTAGTAAAAGATATATATTTTTTAAAAATATATTTGAAACGTAAATTTATTCAAAATCAAAGTAAAAATATAATACGAATAATAATTTGTTTGATGTTTTGCTTCTTTTTATAAGTTTTATATTCTTATCCATTAAAGTAAAAAAATTTAAATTATATATGTCCTTCCACATAATTTATTTTTAATTTATAATTCTATTAAGATAAACTAATAAAGTAATTAAAATGACATATTTAAAAATATAATGAATACAATAAATTTAAGAATTATTATTTATTATTCAGGCATATACTAGTTTAATGGTTTAAGTGTTTAGGTGTTTTTTGGTTTAGTGATTTAAGTGTTTAGGACTTTAGTGATTTATAGTTTTTATATAAAGAATAAAAAAATAAGAAATTAAATTTTTTGATTTTTTTTTAATTTTTGAAGGTTATAACCTTTGAAATTATAATAATTTTTGATTTTTTTAAATGTGTATATAATATTCAATAATAATAATCTTAATAATTATATATAATGTAAATTCAATATAAATAATTTTATTAATAGATATTATAATAATGATCAATAAAAATTAATAACTATTATTAATAAGAATGATATAAATTAAAATATAATTGCAAAATCTAAGAAGATTCAAAATAAAAATAAAATATATTACTAAAAAAGAAATTTTTGTTTTTAAAATTTTGCCTCTTTTTATAAGGATATATATTTTTTTAATGAAAAATAAATTATTTAAATTAGATCTGTCTCACTAATAATTTATTTTGTAATTTATATTTCTATAAAAATAAACTAATAAATAATTAAAATACATATTTAAATTATACTGAATAAAAATTAAAATAAGATTTAAGATTTATTATTAATGTATACCAGTTTAATAGTTTAAGTATTTAGAGGTTTTGTCAATAGGAGTTTAGCAATTTATCTTTTTATGCTTTTAGTGGTTTATAGGTTTTATATAAAAAAAATAAAATAACAAAAAAAATTCTATAATTTGTTATCATTTTCATAGGTTATAACCTTTGAAAATATAATAATATTTAATATTTTTTGAAATGTGAATACAATATTTAGTTATAATAATTTTAATAATTATATATCATATAAATTCAATATAAACAATTTTATTGATAGATAATATAATAATGATCAAAATTTAAATTAATAAACAATTAATAAAAAGATTGATATTAATTAAAAAATATTTACAAAACCCAAATTGATTCAAAATTAAAGTAAAATATATTACTGGATAATAATTTTTAATTTTAAAATTTTTACTTCTTTTATAAGCATATATTTTTTTGGTTTATAAATAAATTAATAAAATATATATGTCGCTCTCATAATTTAATTTGTAATAAATATTTCTATAAAAATAAACTAATAAATAATTAAAATTAATATTTAAAATTATAATAAATAGAAATAAAAATTAGTTTTAATAATTATTTAATAGTATATAGCAGTTTAATGGTTTTGTATTTAGGCATTATGAGGTTTAGAAGTTTACTGATTTAACTGTGTATGAATTTAGTTGTTTATAAATTTTATTAAAAAAATAATAATAAAAAATTTATTTTTATTATTTTTTGATATTTTCAAAGGTTATAACCTTTGAAAATATTATAATTTTTAAAATTTTTTCAAATGTGAATACAATATTTAGTTATAATAATCAATATATTTATATATTATATAAATTCAATATAAACAATTTTATTGATAAATATTTTAATAATGATTACAAAATAAATTAATAATATATTATTAATAAGATAGATATCAATTAAATTATAATTACAAAACCTAAAATGATTAAGAAGAAAAGCAAATCATATTACTATAGAATAATTTTTTGTTTTGAAATTTTTTTTTTAAAAAAAGTTTATCAATAATTTTTTGATTAAAAATAATTTATATAATTAATATTTGTCTAACTCAATTTATTTTGTAATTAATATTTATATATAAATAAACAAATAAATAATTAAAATAAATATTTAAAAATATAATAAATAGCAATAAAAAATAGATTTATTAATTTTTAAGTAGTATTTAGCGGTTTAATGGTTTATGTATTTAGACATTATGGGGTTTAGAAGTTTACTGATTTAACTTTATATGCATTTAGCAGGGCTGCTCACGAGACTCGGAGAATCGCGACCTGACCCGAAGTCTTGTCCCTAAAGAATCAGGAGTGAGAAAAATTTGTTGACTTTTACTTTTCGCGTCCCATTCTGTCACGTAATTTTTCTTTTGGGACGATTCCGGATCTTAAGCAATATCTATCCT
>JAREIK010010009.1:0-26664 GCA_029783825.1 Sapria himalayana | reverse complement strand
ATCTATCTATCTATCTAATTTTGTATGTCTTTTGTCTATATGTCTATTTGTATATCTATGTATCTATCTATCTGTTTATTATCTATCTTATGTCTATCTATCTTTCTATCTGTCTATCTGTCTATCTTTCTATCTTTCTATCTTACTATCTTTCATATGTCTATAAGTCTATCTATCTATCAGTCTATCAATCTATCTATCTAGTTGTCTATATATTTATATGTCTATCTATAAATCTATGTAATATCTAACTCTCTATTATTCTATCTATCTAACTTTCTAAATGTCTAACTGACTTTCTATTAAAAATATCAATCAATCTATCTATATAAATATATACACCACATATGTCAATCTTTAATCTATTTAGATGTCTATCTATCTATATATCTATCTATATATCTGTCTATCTATCATTCTATGTATCTATATATCTTACTATCCATCTATCTATTTATTTATCTATCTATCTATAATATACCTATCTCTATCTATTTGTGTAAATATTTATTTGTCTATCTATCTATCTATTTGCCTATCTGTCAATCTATCTATCTCTTTATCTATCTATTACTTTATCATCTAAAAGTATGTGTCTATCCATCTAACTATCTGTCTATATTTTCTATATGTTTATCCATCTATTTGTCAAACTATTTATATGTCTATCTCTTCTATTTATCTGTCTATCTATCAATTAGTATAAAACCTATATGTAAATCTATCTATCTATTTTTCTATCTATTGTCTATCTATCTATATATCTATTTGTCTAACTATATATCTATCTTTATATATGTGTATCTGTATATCTGTCAATCTAACAATCTATCTATCTATTTGTCTGTCTGTATCTCATTATATATGGCTATCTATTTTTCTATCTATCTATCTATTTATTTCTATATCTATCTATCTGCCATTTGGCTTCTTGTTATCATTCTATCTATCTATATGTTTATCTATCTGTCTATTTGTATATCTATTTTTTGTATATCTTTATCTATACATAGGGCTATCTTGTAATCTATCTATCTTATATATATCTATCTCTCTATCTATCTTTGTGTCAATCTATCTTTTTATCTATATATCTATTTATATAATCATCTATCTGTATATATGTCGATCTTTCTATCTATCTATTTGATATCTATCTATATATTTATCTATCTATCCATCTATAAACTATATGTCTATCTAATTGTCAATCTATCAATCTACTCTATATATATATATCTATGTATCAATCTATCAATCTATTTGTCTATTTGTATATGTACCTATCAATATATCTATTATTTTTCTAAATGATTATATGCCTGTCTATTTATATTTCTAACTATCTAATAGTCTTTATTTCTATCTATCTAACTATTTAACTTTCAATCTATTTATCTATCTAATTGTATAACGATCTTTCTATTTATTAGTCTATAAGTAAAGCTATCTATCTATCTATCTATCTATATATTGATCTATGTAACTCTTTATATATCTGTGTATTTCTCATTCAATTTTTTGTCTGTCTATATATATATCTATATTTCAACTCTTTATCTGTTTATCTATCTATCAGTCTATAAGACTATCTATCTCTCTATCTATTTGTCTCTCTATCTATCTATCTATCTTTATATATTTCTATCTGTCTGTATATTTATCTTTCTCTTTGTCAATCTATCTTTCTATCTATCTCTTTATCTATCTTTTTGTATATAAGTCTATTAGTCTATGTGTCTATATTTCTTGATCTATCTATCGATCAATCAATTTGTCTACTAAACAATCTATCATCTAGTTGTCTACCTGTATATCAATCTATTATCTATAAATTTTTCTATCTGTCTATTTATTTATTAGCCTATCTATCTATCTATATTTCTTTCTATATATATATTGTCTATCTATCTATATAATTATATGACTTTCAATCTAATTGTCTAATTATCTATTTATCTGTCTGTCTGTCTCTCTATCTATCTGTCTATATAACTATGTATTTTTAATTCAGTCTATTAGTCTATCTATCTATCTATAATCTATCTGACTATCAATATATTTGTTAATGTTGTATCTATCTATTTTTCTATCTATTTATTTGTCTAAATTTATATCTTTCTTTAAATCTGACTATCCATCTATATTTCTATCTATCTATATGTATAACTTTCTATATCTCTATTTGTCTATCTATCGATTTATCAATCAGTCAATATATCTATCTGTTTATGTTTCAATCTATCTAATTAATTAACTATTTAATAATCAATCTATCTATATATCTAGTTGTCTATTTGTCTAATTGTATAAGTATTTAACTATCATTCTATTTGTCTATCTATTTATCTGTATATTTGTCTGTCACTCAATCTATCTAACTATCTATACGTCTATCAGTATACATGTCTATCTATCTATCTATTTATTTATCTATCTATTATATATTTCAATCTATCTACATATCTATCTATCTATTTATCTTACTATCTATCTAACTATTTAACTGTCTATTTTTTCTATCTATCTATTTGTGTGTGTGTGTGTGTATATCTATATAAATACCAATATTTTTAGCAGGCTATCTATCTATCTATCTATCTATCCATCTATCTATATGACTATCTATCTATCTATCTATTAATAATTTGACTATCTATTTATCTAAATATCTATAAGTCTATATGTCAATCGATTGATCGATCTATCTATCTATCTATCTATCGATATGTCTATCTGCATATATCTATCTAGCTATATTATCAATTTGTCTAACTATTTATCAATCTATCTATCCATTTGTATATATGTCTATGTGTCAATCTATCTATCGATGTAACTATCAATCAATCTATCTATCTATATATATGTCAATCTGTCTAACTGTCTAACTATCTATATATTTATCTATCTATCTATCAAATTATCTTTCTATCTGACTGTCTATTTGTCATTCTATCTATTTGTTTATCTATCTATCTATCTATAAATCTATCTATCTATAAATCTATCTATCTTTTTATCTATCTATTTATCTATCTTTCTATCAATTTATTAGTCTGTCTATCTATCTATCTTTCTATTTGTCAATTATCTATATTTCTATCTATCTATCTCTCTAACTATCTATTAGTCTATTAGTCTATAACTATATGTGTATATCCATCTATCTATCTTTCTATCTATTTATATATCTATCTATCTATTTATCTAACATATATATGTATATCTTTTTATTTGTATATATGTCTATATATATCTATATCTTTCGATCTATTTTTCTCTCTATATGTGTACCTTTCTAATTGTCTATTTATCTATATGTCTATTTTTTATGTGTCTATCTATCAAAGTATCTATCTATCTTTATGTTTATATTTCGTTCTGTCTAATTCACTAACTAATTAAAAATCTATTTGTCTATCTGTCTAATTCACTAACTAATTAAAAATCTATTTGTCTATCTATCTAATTCACTAACTAATTAAAAATCTATTTGACTATCTGTCTATGTGTCTATTTTTCTATCGTACTCTTTAATTTTCTTTCTTCCTATCAGACTATCAGTTTATCCATTCATCTATCTATCTATCTGTCTATCTATAAATCTAAATATATATTTATATATCTATATATCTATCTATTAGATTATCTATCAATTAAATGTCTATTTTTCTATATGTTTTTAAATCAACTTGTTTGTCTATCTATCTATTTCTCTTTCTATCTATCTATCTAATATATCTATCGCTCTATCTGTCTATATACATATCTACTTATCTATATATCTATTAATGTGTCT
Organism: Sapria himalayana; assembly: GCA_029783825.1. NCBI lineage: Eukaryota > Viridiplantae > Streptophyta > Magnoliopsida > Malpighiales > Rafflesiaceae > Sapria > Sapria himalayana. The sequence continues at coordinate 22,862 of JAREIK010010009.1, read as the reverse complement.
ATCTATTTATCTATCAATTTATAAATATATATATGTCTGTCTGTCTATCTATATCTGTCTATTTCTCTCTGTGTTCATCTATCTATCTGTCTATCAATATATCTAGCTATCTTTCTATCTATATGTCTATTTGTCTCTGTGTCCATCTATCTATCTGTCTATCAATATATCTAGCTATCTTTCTATCTATATGTCTATTTGTCTCTGTGTCCATCTATCTATCTTCTATCTATATATCTAGCTATCTTTCTATCTATATGTCTATGAGTTTATCAATATATCTATCATTTTATCTATATATCTATCTATTTATATATCTTTCCATTTGTCTATCTCCTACCTATCTATCAATCATTTATTTGTCTATCTATCTATCTATCCGTCTAAATACATATTTGTCTTTCTATCTATTTCTCTATCTATCACTCTATGTGTATATCTGTCTATTTATCTAGCTAGCTTTTTGTAAATTTGTCAATCTGTATATCTATCAATTAATATAACTATTTGTCTCTATTTGTAGATCTATTTACCTATCAATATATTTAAATATCAATCTATATATATGTATATCAGTCTATTTGTCTATCTACCAATCTGAGAATTTCTTTATTAGTCTATCTTTATATATCTCTATCTTTCTATAGATACATCTCTCTATGTGTGTTTATCTATCAATCCATTTATCTTCTATCTATATATATATATATATATATATATTAATCTATATGTGTATTAATCAATTTGTCAATTTGTCTATCTCTTTATGTGTCTATTTATCTATTTGCCTAACTAACTAAATCCATATCTATGTATCTATCTATTTGTCTATCTATTGATCTATCTCTATCTTTCTATTATTTATCAATCTATAAATCTCTCAATCTATCAATATGTATATCGAAATAACTATCAATCTGTCAATCTTTCGATTAGTCTATCTTATTTATCTTTCTATATAGCAATCTATTTAACTATATATTTCTATATATCTTTCTAAATATAAGTCTATTTGTTCACATGTTTATTTATTTATCCCTTTGTTTGTCTGTCTATCTATCTACCTACATGACTATCTACCAATCTGGCTAGCAACCTATCTGCCTATTTGTTTGTCTGTCTATCTTTCTACCTATCTATCTTTCTATTTCACTTTTTTGATTTGTCTATCTATTTGTTTATCTATTTGTGTGTATATATATATTTATTTATTTATTTACTTATTTATCTATCTGTCATCTGTCTAACTATCTGTCTAACTATCTATCTACCTATCTTTCTATCTATCTTTCTATCTTCTATCTATTTATCTATCTATACTATTTATATATCTACCTATCTATCAATCTTTCTATTTATCTATCTATCTAAATATCTAACTAACTAACTGACTATATGTCTATCTATCTATTATTTAATAATCTTTCTATCATTTGTCTATCTATTTCTCTATCTATTTGTCTATCTATCTGTCTATTTATATGTCTATCTATTTATCTATCTATCAATCGATTTATCCATATATCTTTCTATCAATCTATCCATTTATCAAACTATCTATCAATATGTCTTTCAATCTGTCAATCATTATGTCCACTAAAAAAATGTCAATTTATATAGTGAAATTTAGCCAGGGAATAATTCCTAACTAAATAGTGAGTAATTAGCTAGGGAATAGCAAGAAATTTTTGATATAATATTGAAATAAAATTTTTCAAGGATTAATGACGATTAGCAATGGAAATTGCTATTTCAAAATTTTTCGTCATTTAGTGACAGATTTTCCCTAGCTAATCTAGCAATGGATTTAGAGTCGAATTTCTCTAGCTAATTAGAATGAGAGATTATCCGCAGCAAATTTTTTTTCTAAATTTCCTTGCATTGAAAAGCGGGAAATATAGTAATGAATTACCTACGGAATTAGCGATGGATTTCCCTAGCTAATTAGATTGTGACATAATCCGTCACTAATTTTTCATTGATTTCCCCACAATTAAATGCGGGAAATTTAGGACGAAATAAGCGACAAATTCTTTCTAGCTAATTAGATCGAGACATTATCATTATATAAATATTTTTTTCTCTTTTATATTTTTTTGCAAGTGATTATACCTTAAATGATAATTTTTACAAAATATATGCATTTAACTAGATATTTTTCCTTAGCTTTTGTGATGGGAATAATTTCCATTGCTAATCTTTAATTATTTTAATTTTTTTTTATTATCTATTTTAATTTTTTATGTAATTTTCTATATCAAAATGTATGCCATGACCTATGGATGAGTATTTCTTGAAAGACACATTCATCTCATATAATTATTAAAAAAGGATATTATAAAAAAATAATTTCAAAATTATATAAATACAAATAAAAAGTTATATTATTAATAATTAAATAAAATATTTTGAAAAGTATACAAATTATTTTTTTGAAATATTTAATTATGATAATTAAATATATTTAAAAAAAACATTAAATAATTAATTATATAATTATAATCTTTTTGTAAGATATTTTAATTAATAAATGAACATATAAAAAAATTACTACTACTAAAAAGGTAATTATATAATTATATGATTAAATAAAAAAAATTATAAAGACAATTGAATTAATGAATAAATAGATAAATATTTATATTATTTAAAATAGAAAAAATATTTTAATGATTATAGTAATATTTATAACCATAAAAATTAAATTAAATTGAATTCTTAAAAATTTATAATCATTAGATATATATATATATATCAAATACTTTATTATTATATATTATTAATTAATTAATTTATGAAATAATATCATTTATGGTTAAAAAAATCTATTTCATTTTTTTATTTAAATTATTTAATTTTTATAATTTTAGTTTACGTGTATATTTTTGTCTCTTTTTTTTAATAAAAAAGAGACAAATTCAATCACTTAATTCCGTGAAAAAAAATGCTCAGGAATATTCAAGCACAAACATTTTTCTATCTTTCGAAAGAAAGAGAGGAGAAACTAAACTGGACTATGTGAGCAACCAACAAATTCAGACTCTTTCGTTGTACCAAGTAATATTCATCATTGATCTTCTTCTTCCAAATTACTATATACATTTCTCTGTCTCTCTCAATTTCATTACCAATGGCAAAGTTGGTTTATACAGAATATTTGGTTTTTATTTTTTTATTTTCTCAAATTTCTTCTTCTTATCTTATATTTTCACATCACTTATATGTTGTTAACTCCCCACCATTAATGAAACAGAAAATGGTTAGTGTAAACTTTGTTCTTTAACTGTTTAAAAAATTAGGAATTTATAGATTTTAAATATAAAGTACAATTTTGTTTTTGCATTTGTAAGTTAATAAAAAAAATTATGCTTAATGTTTTCTGCTTCTGTAACTTAATAAAAAAATTATGTTTAATGTTTTCTACTTCTATTACTTAATAAAAAAAGTATGCTTAATGTTTTCTGCTTCTGTAACTTAAGAAAAAACAAAATCAATGTTTATGGGTTCTATTTTTTTGCCTCCAAAAATATTATAGATAGATATCATTATTTATAGACTTTTATACATTTATATAATCATATGACATTATATATAAATGTCTATATTTTAATATATATAAACATATTACATTATATATAAACATTGATATGTTTATATAAACATATATTATTATATATAAATATTTATACATATGTATAAATGTTTATAAAATTTTACACTATTTACATAAAACTATCCATTTAATTATTTTTTTATATAACATTTATATAACATAAAATATTTATACATTTTTGTAAACATTTATATAACATATAAATTTTTATATAAATATAAAATATTTATAATGTTTATATAATGTGATATATATACTATATAATATTTATAAAAATGTTACAAATATATAATTATATATATGTAACATTTATAAAAATATTTTAACACAACATTAGATCTAAACACTTGTATATTTATAAAAGTGTGCTGTTTTTTTAATGATTATTCTTTTTAATGTTTAATGGATTTCAAATCACTGGAAAGTGTGCTAGCTCTTAAAGTTGTTTATATATTTATTGTTTAATGCTTACTCTTCATCGCTTATCTTATATGTAGGAGCATTTGATTTGAGGTAACACTTTCTACCCTTACTCATCAAAATGAAACTATCATTTTTTAATGTCTAGTTATTTTACTTCTTCGAACCCTATCATTCATCATGAGTTTGTGTACCATGGTCATGGTGAGTTACATTTCATTGCTCATTATTTGCTTACATGAAAACATGATATGCATTCTTTGATCGTTGAATTAGAATGTCTCTATCATTCCTGACATGTTAGGATGTTAATGAGAGATTTAGAACAAAGTCAAACTCTGAACCGACAAGCATGAAAGAGGCTGCAAAGAGGGTACAAGAAAGATGAGAGGGTTGGCTTTGCAACAACTTTCATAGAGTATTGATCTTTATGTCTACCCTCGAAGCCATGCCATAATCACCATACATGCTAAGCATGGATTTTTTAAGGGCATGACATCAATGATAATCACCCCAATTGTTAAAGGCTTATGAGAGCTTAATTGCCTCTTTAAGTGACAGATCTCGCAACTCTCTTGATGCTTCTCAAAGAATAGGCAAAATAGCTGATTAATCCCTTCATGGTGCTAGTGGAAACACTGACATCAATTCCATCAATATCCAGATGAGTCAACCTCATTCTGATCAACAGCCTTTTTTACAATAGACTATCTTTGGCTTACCAACTCTTTCTCAATGATAGAACAATCCCAAATTTCTTCAATTTATGATTCATCCTCACTCCCTGCATTTGCAAGACCTATGACAAGTCGAATCTACTTCAACAATTGGCAGGAAAACCATTGGAGTAGCTCCTCATGTTCATATGGCTGCCTTAATTTCATTAGGTTATGCTGGTAGAAAACAAATGGCTGCAAATGATTACGATGATCTTCCTGACTTTAATTTTGGAACTGCTTCTAATACTTCTCTTTCTTCGAGGCAAAATGCTGAATGAAATGACTCGATCTCAAGAAATATTCTGGTAGTGAATTTGATAATCTTTATTGTTCATTGACCAAGTCCTTGACACCATTCGAGTCAACGGAAACTCATCAAAGTGTGCCATATTAATTTTGCTTTGAAAGGTTTTCTCTACTTGCACTACAAGAAAAATCATATATAGCTAGGGACAATTCCCTAGCTAAATGAGTAATTTCTGTCGCTAAATGGGATATAGCGATGGATTACCGATGGATTGGTTTCCTATCTAAAGTGCTTCTTGCTAGATTATAGCGACAGAAGTGTCCCTAGCTTGAAAAGTTAGCAACAAAAAAATTCCTTACTAAAAAAGAAAAATTTCATAGCTAAATTAGATAGATAAATGAGATATTCCGTCACTAAACAAAAATAACGACGGATGATTTCCGAGCTAAAGTGCTGGTCTATAAATTTTAGCGACTGATATTGTCCCTAGCAAATAAATTTAGCGACGGAATATCCGTCGCTAAATTAGCTAGGGAAAATTCCCTAGCTAATTTAGCAAGAAAATTTTCCCTTTCTAATTTATCAAGTGAATTTTCCCTAGTCATTATATTTTCAAAAATAATTTTAGAATTTAAAAATTTTTAAATTTTAAAATTTTAAAATTTTTTAATTAAATAATTTAATATTTTTATATCAAATTGAATAAAAATTGAAACTATACATAATTTATAATAAACAAAAATAAATCATTTAAAATCTTTATGTAAATTCAATATTTTACACAATTGAAACAAAAAAATAACAAACTTTTATTTGATCTTATTCATCAATGTATCTACTGATAGTACATAATCTATAATATATCCATTCATTTTTTTTAACGTTTGCTTTCCTCTCCCTCTGATCTCTCCGTATCATCATGGTATACTATGGACAAAGCTATCCGAGTCACGTCACGTTATGTTAAGTGAAAAATCCTATCACTTATAGAAGCTTTGTATGAGGAACAATGTGGTATCATATCCGTAAGAAATTAAACAACTCAGTCAAGTAACACAAAAGTTATGTTTTGATACATATATCAATCATGAAGTACTCTATGTAAATATATACTAGCTTTTCACTCGTATATATATTACACTTATGTATCTATAAAAGTAGTATTATGTGTACATATAAACTAAGTACAAATAAAACTCAGTGTATACGTACATTAAAATACTATAGTATTAAATGTATGTATATAGTGACTTTATTCGTACGTATATATCTTTTTTGATGTTGTTATGCTGCTCCCGCTGCCGCTCTTTACCACCAATGTCGTTGCCGCTGTCGCTGCCAATACAACTACTATTATGGCCACTGCCACCTCCTTTGCTACTACTGCCGCACTGCCAATGCTATCGTGTGCCGCCGTGCCCCTGGCACTACCGTACCACCGTCGATGCCGCCACCACTGTGACCGCCACTGCCGCAGCCACTTGCTGCGGCTACCGTGACGATAAAATGCTTTTTACATACCTATAATAGGCTAAAAGTCTACCCAAAATTTTGGAGAAACACAACATATTCACAGATATATAAAATAGTTTTATAGACATGAACAAACAAAAATTACAGTTGAATGTCATACATTTTCAACAAAAAATTAAAATAATGTAATATTTAAATTAAATGTAATAAAACAGAAACTATAAATGAAAATTTTAAATTAAAAAAAATTCATTCAATAACTTATTCTAATACAATATTTTAAATACTAAAACAAAAAAATATAAAATTATATTGCTACTTATTAATCATGTATCTACAGACTGGCATAAAGTCTAATCTATCAATGACATTGATGTTGCTTCCTCTCCCACTGCTCCTCCGATCACAACGTTTAGCTGCAAAATAGTTTGTCCGAGTCACGGTGCTTCATGTTTGTTGAAATATCTCTTTGCTTATACAAGATTCGTATAGGAAACAATGTGGCACCATATTGTATGAAATTTAAACCACCAAATCAAATCAAAATAAATAAATAAAACTATGTTTTGATTAGAGGTGTCAAACGGGCAGGGAAGGGCCGACCCGACTCGTTTTTTAGGCACGATCGTGCTTCCGTGCCGGGCCGGGCACGGTTTAAAAACCCCAAGCCCGGCACGGCCCGTAGGCACGCAGGTCGTGCCGTGCCTTGCGTGGCCGCTCGGGCTTGCATGTCTATACGTGTCAGGATTCGGGGGGACCGCGGGTCGGGTCGAATCAGCCCGACCCGCGGTCTTTTTGCGGGAGGGGGCATCGTGGGGTCGGGCTCACGGGACACCCGGCATGGGACAAAACCCGTGCCGGTGTGCAGTACCGCGGGCCGAACCATGCCGGGTCAGGCACGGCACAGCACGGCTCGTGCCTAACCCGGGCACGGAATTTTTCGTGCCGGGCAGCCGGCAAGGCTGAACCGTGCCGTGCCTCGTGCCGGCCGGGCAGGCCCGCCCGGTTGACACCTCTAGTTTTGATAAATATATATTGCTGCAGTAAATATGTACATATATTCTAGCATTTCACTCGTACATATATTACTACAGTATATGTACACATAAACTACAGTATTATGTGTACATATATATACTCAATATATATATGTACATAAAATACTGTAGTATTATATGCATGCATATACTAACTATATACATATGTATATATCACATTTGTTATCGTTGCTACTACTCTCGCTACCGCTGCCACTACTGCTGTTGCTGCCGCTGCCGTGCCGCTGCCGTGCCGCTGCCATGGCCACTGCCAATATCGCAGCCACTACTTCTGTTGCCACTGGTACTTCTACCGCTGGTGCTGTCGCTGCAACTGCCGCTGCTGCTACCATAGCTACCGATGCTGGTGCTGCTGCCCCTGCCGCCACCACTACAGCCACTACAGCTGCCACTATAACTGTTGCTGCTGATGCTGCCGGTGCGCCGCTATAGCTGATGCAGCTAGATGTGTCAACTGGGTCACACGGCCCGGCACAGCACGAGGCACGGCACGGTTCGGCCGTCCCCGGCCCGGCACGAGGCACGACACGGTTCGGTCGAGCCCGGGGCCCATGCCGTGCCTGAACCACCATGGTTCGGTGCCCGTGGCACGGCACACCGGCATGGGTTCATCCCATGTCTCCCACGCTTCGCCCCTCCCGCAAAAAAGAAGGCGGGCCGGGTCTGATTGGACCCGGCCCGCGGTCCCCCCCCCCCAAAGGGCAAAAAAAAATTTTAAAAAATTTAAATTTCAGCCGTTGGATCTTGCCTTCAACAACTAGGGGTAGAATCCAACTGCCCTCATGATTCTGCCACCTAAAAAATTAAAAAAAATCAAAAAAAATGACTTTTAAAAAAAATATTTTCTTTTAATCTATTAAATTCCACTCCCCCCCCTCTATAACATTTATGCTTTTCATTAAATATTCTTTTTCTCTCAAATCGCTACATTTTCTCTCTCAAAACTCTTGCGATCTCTCTCTTCGAGACACAGGTATTTCGGCTTTCGGCTTGTATTTTCGGGAATCTCAAATTGAGTTTTGAAATTTGAGTTTGACTGTGGTGCACCATGCATGTAATCGACCTAACTGCTTTAACCGGGGTAATTTATTTTAAGTTTTTTTTACTTTCTCTCTCTAGTTTCTCTCTCTAGACCAAAAATAGAAAATTTTAAATCAGTCATCTAGTCTCTAAATAACTATTCTGATTAACAAAAAATCCTAAAAATGACAATACTAATGAACATATTTAAATTTAGAAAATGAAAATATTACACAAATGTATGAGGCTGCTGAAACTCTGGTTTTCTCCGGTGGTCTCAACCCAACTTCTAAAAAACAAAAAACTAGGAGGACTTCTGTAGTTTGGACTCATTTTAATATATAAAACAAAAAAAATGTTATGGGTGAGGAAGAAGAAATGACACAGTGCAAATATTGTATTAGACTTTTAACATGTAAGAGTTCGTTTGGTACTGGGCACCTTAAAAGGCATGCTGAATTATGCACCAAAAAACATGGTCCATTGATCCTAGGCAAACCCAACTTGGCACTGCATTTTTTGACACTAGTTCGAGTTCAGTCTCAAAGTTTACTCCCTTCATATACTCCAGTGAGTTGGGTAGGGACGGCATGGCCAGACTTATCACATTGATGGTTCTTCCGATCAGATTTTCGGAAGATCTAAGGGTAGTTCACATCATGCAGCCATATTTGCAGCCTGCTTATTGTAGGATTCCTAGGTCCATATCTAGGAATGTCATACTAAAAATATATAAGTTAGAAAAACAAAAAATAATTAATGAATTTATGCCATATAGTGGAGTGGTGTCCGTGACATCTGATATTTGGACAAGTCATGATGAATTATCTTATGCATGTCTCACTCAGCCACTATGTAGATTCTAACTGGACTATGAATAAAAAAATTTTAGGATTCTCGAGATTTTTCATCCTCATATGGCCCCACCGATTTTTGAGTGTCTGATGAACATCTTTATGGAATATAAAATTCAAAATAAAATTTTTTAGTATCACATTCGATAATGCATCTAATTAATGGAGTAGTGATTAACATGTTTGTTAGGAATATTAGAGACGCACCATTAGGAGAGATTTTTCATGTCAGATGCATGTGTCACGTGATTAACTTGATTGTTCAAGCAGGTATGAAGGTGTGTTCCCCCGTGTGGATAATATACGTAATGCACTAAAATATTCGCACTCCTCACATATAATAAGAGTTTGGTTAGTCTCGTTTGTCTGTGAATCTTATGAAGAAGAAATTCCTAATGGATGTGAGACATCATTGTAAATTACACGTACCTGATGTTGGAATCATGGTTGGATACGCACATGTGATATCGGCTACGTCAAAAGTAAGAGTGACGAACTTATTATTAACTACACTAACTATGCTTCAAAAATTTCATTTATAAATTCCCGAAGAATTTTTATGACATGACGAACATGTGTTCGTCGGTTTATACGCCAACAACTTGTATTGCACTCCAGTGCATATGCACCATTAGTAGCAGTTTAAGAAAGTATCAAGCTAACCCGACACTTAGCCATATGGTTGCAAGAGATGGAAACCAAGTACTAAAGTAATGGTCCACCGTCTCATCTCTTTATTGCCTCGCTGCATGCATGGACACTAGGGTACGGTGGAAGGTGTAGGAAAAATCGCTGACTACATTTCCTCGTGCATGAACCTGGAAGAGCCATCTGAAGGGTTCATTCACGAGAAGTGACTGACTATTCACATACTACGATACTAGGTATGGTGGTGGTGGTGGTGAGAACTGTGATACGGACATGGATACCTTGTTCGGAGATGACGATTTTTCTATTCAGCAAGCGAGGGGGAAACGTAGGGGTGGACCATCACATAGGAGCGAGCTTTCTCGGTACTTAGATACTGATTACTGCTCAATCCTATGACATTCTGATGCTAAGAATCTTGCAATATTACAGTGGTGGAAATCATATGAGTCCCCCTTTCCATGCAATCTAGGATGGCATGGGATCTACTGACTCCTCCGGTGTCAAGCATAGCATCGGAGTCTACTTTTTCTGTTGCAGTGAACTATGATTTCAGATAGGAGATCGAGATTACGTTTCCAGATTTTATTGAGGCTTGGCTTGTTTGAAGGATTGGGAGGATTCGAGGTTTACCATCCATGATCATGCTGTAGCTAGGACTAGGGACTGGGATTGCAGTCGCATCCACTACGATAACGGAGGAGTTGATTGCTGATGATGATGATCCATATGATACTGATCGTGATGTTGTGCCTGATGATGCACATGATATGCCGATTCGACGATTGATGATGATCTACTATTTTTTGATTTCAATGTTTTGTTTTTTATTGATGTACGCTTTATTTATACGTTACGTTGAAACTTTAATTTGTGTGGTTCGGACCTTCGGTATCTATGGCTGATTAGTCATTTTTCATTGGTTTGCTTATGTTTTTTTACTTTTAACATTTTTTTAACATAATTTATGATTTATTTATTTTTTTTATTTAATTTTTCATTTAAAAATTTATAACTCTATTATATAATCCTAATAAATTTTAAACTCAATTTTTTATTACATTATAAAAAAATTTTTAACTTTGTAATTTTAATAACTTTTAACAATTTTTATATTATAAATAATAATATTATACTTATCTATAATTTTATATATAATTTAATAATTTATATAATAATATAAATATTAAAACAATAAAATATATAAAAAATTTTTTTTACCTGGCTCGTATGGCAGTCTAGGCTCGAGTGGGCCCGACTTTTTTAATAGTGCCTGGCCCGGCACGAAAGCATGCCGTTGACACCTCTAGATGTAGCTGATGTTGCTACTACCACTTCTACCGCTGCTGCCATAGTTGCCGATGCGGCCACTAATGTCGTGTTTGCTGCTACTGCTGGGGCTGCCGCTACTACTGCCATTGCCACTTTCACTGCCACCGCTATCGCTTCCGCTACCGCCGCTGCCACTGCTACTATTGCTGAATATAGGCTTTTACATATCTATAATAGGCTAAACCTCTACCCAAAAATTTAGAGACACAAAAACATATTCACATATATATTAAAACAAATATTATATGCATGAACAACACAAATTAAAGTTGATTGTCATATAGCTTCGACAAAATTCCAAAAGATGTCCAGAATTATGTTTAGAGATAAGAGAGTGCAAAATAAAATATTTTTAAAATAATAAAGATAAGATAAGCTAGCCCTCTTTTTGATAAATCAGAAATCGGTTAATATTGAGACTCATGCATTGGAAGGACTGTGGTAATGTCTTGAATGCTTTAAATTCAGGATTTTTTTCTTCTCTCACATAATTTGTCCTGCAAAGATTCATAATTTGATTTATCGGAAAAGCAAAGAACAAAACCAGAATAAAAAAAATTGAACCTACAAAAAATATCATAATTATTTGTTACACAGACAAAAATAAATAACATTTCAGAAATAATTTCATACTCAACTCATCCTCATAATTTGTATCGAATGCTAGCCTCTTCTGCGAGGGTTCAAAGCTGGATCTCAGAATGCTCTCTGATGCACCAATGCCACTAACTATGACTCCATATAGGACATCTGCTACTGCTTTGCTTTTTTAATTTCTTTAATTTCTTGTATTTCTTCCATTAAATTAGTTATCTGCTCATCCTTCTTTTTCATTTTGGTCTCCATATCGACAATACGTTCTTTTTTTCCAATGCTTGTTGTTTGATCGCCTCAACCACCATTGTTGAGATAGATGAATTAGAAGCACGACTGCTACTACAAAATGCCACACTCCCTTAGAGCCATTCCATACACTCGCTTCTTCTTTCTACCATCACATGACCTTCATAATTCCTGTGGCACATTTCTATTTCTTTGTATTGATATTATCATCAAAATAATAAGAAACAAAATGATGAAGCTTCTGCTACCAATATGCATTGAAAATTGAACCTTAAACTTTTTCTTTGTTTCTAACATTCAATTTCAACTTACCAAGATACCTACAACCACAATGTTAGGTTTCAATTTGATTAAATTACAATATACTTAGAGTACAAAATAATAAAACACAGCAAATTATATGTATTTACCTCTCAAAAGGATACATCCACCTGTATTGCACCGGCCATGCAATCCTTGCTTCATATGCCAAATGGACTATAAATGCTCCATTGAGTCAAAAAAATTTAGTGGGAATATCCACGTTCAGCTTTTCAATAATAAGTGGAATATCATTCTCCAGCCTCACCATGTCATCTATTTTGATTGTATTTTGTAGTTAGCTATTTTAAAAACAAACTTAGTTCTGGAAGGACCTTCAAACACTTAGTGGAATAATTCACAGAATGCAATTGGTATTAATCTATGCATAAATACATGACAGTCATGACTTTTCATCTAAATAACTTAAGATTATTCATATCCATGCATCTACCCATATTTGATACATCCATCAGAGAATTTCAAATTTTTAGTCCATTCACAGAATATCTATCTTGCCTTCTTATCAAGTGTGTAGCAAGCTTTAGGGAATTTTTTGTTTCCTCATTCAGTTTCAATTCAGGACGCTGACAGTAATCATTTAGCTCTTGCTTTGATTTTAAAGTGTGTTTTGTCTTTCCGTCTACATTAAGGATAGTGTTGAAAACATTGTCAGATATATTTTTTTCAATATGCAAAAAATCTAAGCTATGACGAATTAAATTGGACTTCCAATAGGGCAAGTCCCAAAATATAATACATTTCCTCCAGCCAAATAATTTTCCTATTGGTCCATTACTTCCAGTAACATCCTTTTCAGTTAACTTCTTCAAACCAAAACTATGAATCTCTGTAATAATTTCCTCTCCTGAATGAACTACTGGTGCAACTTTCATCACAGTTTTATTTTTTTCAAATGCAGTTCTATTTCTTAGAAATGGATGATTCGTAGGTAGAAACTTACGATGGTTATCAAACCATGACTGTTCACCACTAAATTTGTGGGTAAATGCATCAGAATTTGTCATGCAATATGGGCATGTGAATCATCCTGTAGTACTCCAGTCAGACAACATTGAACATGTAGGAAAGTCACTTATCGTCCACATAAGTGTTGCCCGCATCATGAAAATTTCTTTCTTTGAGATATTATATGTATTCACGCCAACATCCCATAAATGATTTAACTATGCGATAAGAGGCTGTAAAAAAATATCCAACATTTCACATTTTGACTTTCTGCTGCAAAATCTTGATGTATATAATTAAAATGCTTCCAAGTAGGTGAATCTGATGGATGATGCATTACCCCTTCTTCAACCTCATGCTCAGAATGCCACCTCATATCATTTGTTGTAGTATTTGATGCATATGTCTTTGTAATCGAGGAATTAATGGAAAATAATCATCTTTTTAAAGACAACCTTCAATTTTTTTCGTGTTTCTACAACACAAGGTGCCTTCCTAAAGCAATGATGGTCACAAAACTTACAGCTAATTAAATCACTATCACCACCCCAATATAACATGCATCTATTTAAAAAAGAATCAATTTTTTTCACTGGTAGACCCATTCCTCGTAGTAACTTCTTAGTGTTGTAAAAATTGTTAGTGATCAAATTATTATCCGGAAAAATACCATTCATCAGTTCTGTCACCTAATCAAATAATTTTTCAGACATATGATTTTATGACTTAATGCTCATTAGTCGAGCCACAAGTGACAATTGCGAATGTGTTTTACAACCAGGCTACAACTTTTTATCTATAGCTTTAAGTTCATAAAATTCCTGAGATTAAGGATTAGGTGGTTTATCCATGTAATCCATATTGAAGTCAGCACCAGCATCTTCCATGATCATTCTATGGTATGTGTTTGATGATTCTTCACCATAAGCAAATGATTCTAATACCCTCATTTTGGTCAATATTCAAAGCCATTGTACTTTAATTATGATAAATCCTAATAAAATAATTCAGCACAAAGCTATATATTCCAAATGATATCTTATAGTATTTGCATCATGTAAAGGGATATTCTGACACTTTCGATGATTACATGGACCCTTATTTTTTCTCCATCCATCAATCTCAATTGACTACTTGAAAAATTGATGAAAGTTTCAAGCCCGGTCAAAAAATATTCATTCAAAAATCCATTAATAACCCTTTTGTATATTCACTAACGATCTGAGGTCATTTTTCCCTGTTTTATTTACAAAAAAATGGCCATTCATTATTATAAATAAACATTATATTACTTCAAAATATACAAATAATAAATAAATTTACTTACAGATGAACATTTAAAATTTAAATATCATGAATATCCAGGCAATGCGTTTGTAGAATCTACATTAATAGATAATGTAAAGTGTAGTACAATAAAGAGTAATAGATATCATAGTTATACTAATAAAGGTGCAAAGTATTTAAATGCACAAGAAATGAAAGCAAAAAAAAAGACATTTAATTTATGAAGGAGGAGCGGGAGAGAGAGAGAGAAACAGAGAGTGCAGTGT
The DNA here is from genome assembly GCA_029783825.1 of Sapria himalayana. NCBI lineage: Eukaryota > Viridiplantae > Streptophyta > Magnoliopsida > Malpighiales > Rafflesiaceae > Sapria > Sapria himalayana. The sequence continues at coordinate 7,813 of JAREIK010010009.1, read as the reverse complement.
TAGAATGAAAAATTATATAAAAGAAAATAAAATTTCTTCTATATAATCCTATCAAATATATATCTTTTGTCATTCATAAGTTCATATTTGAGCTGAGGCCCAAGGGTTGGGTTTAAGTAAGAGTACGGACCCTTATTTGTATTATACCAATATGAGCCTGATCAACAGACATTCTAGTGCTATGTGCTTACATATTGTTGATATTATATCTTTACCTGTATTATTTCAAGTTGGTGCAACAAAATAGTATTATCCCATATATAATTATATGTTAGGATACATATAGTAAATGTAGTTATAAATAGTTACATTTAGTTTAACATATAATTATATATAGTTATATGCATACAAGTAGTTATAAGTAAATATAAATAAACGTATGCAAAGTTATAAATAATTATATAGATTTACAATATAGTATACATATATGTATACATAATTAAAAATAAAGTTATATTTAATATATACGAGTATTTATAGTTCTAAGAATATTTATATAATGTTATACACATATAGTTTAATCATCGTGTTGTATGTTTTTATACATACAATTATAAATATTGTTACATTTAGTTATAGATATAGTTACACATATAGTTAAACTTATATTTATGTATGTATGTATATATATTGTTCATATAATTTCATTATGTATAGATTTAGTTATATATAGGTATGGATATACTAAATACATTTTTTATACTAATATATAAAAATGTATATTATATATATGTTGTAATTATATATTTAAATATAGGTTATACATTAATAATTATAAAATTATGTATAGTTATATGTTATTATACTATAATATATATAGTCTATAAAAAATTATATATCATTAAACCATTTAGTCATATATATATATTCATATGAGAAGTAATATTTAGTTATACATAACTATATACAAGTTATAAAGAGTATATAGATTTACATATATGTATGCATTACATGTGGTTATACATATAGCTACACATATAGTTAAACCTATATCTATACATGTAGGTATATATATTTATTTATATAATTTTATATATCTATCTGTAGGTATTATATATGTATTTATATAAATTTATATATCTATACCTATAGTTAGGTATAGGGATAGATATAGTAAAATACTTTTTGAATACTAATATATACAAATGTATATTAAATATAAGTTGTAAATTATATATGTTAATATAGTATGTATAAAGCTTTATATATTACATATACTAATACAATTATTATAGATATATGTTATTAGACATATAGTATATATCACGATAAATATTTTATATCGTTAAACATATTGTTATATATAGATATATTCATACAAATAATTATACATAAATATATAAAGTTATAAATAAATATATAGATTTACATATATGTATACATACTTACAAATATAGTTATATTTTATTATTTAGAGTGTTATATAGTTATAAATTATATATATATAGTTATACAAATATTTATATATAGTCATACAACTTCAATAAATATCTAAAATATGGCCAGCAATGATGTTAGAGAGAGAGAGAGATAGAGAAGAAATACTATATTTCTATAATTTTCCACAAGAGCAGAAAATACTTTCAATGGCCATTTACTACTGCTTCTATAGTGAAGAGATGTTCTGCTAAAGCATCATAAATTTTTTTCATTATCTTGATGTCCATATATATTATATATAGAAAGAATGAAGATTAATACATGAAACTGAACAAAAAAAAGATGATATAAAAATATAATACTCAATAATAATAATATATAACTAAAACTCATGCATTTACATAATGAATAAAGATGATTGATGAAACTTTACATATCGAGTATTTCATAAAAAATAAACAACTGAATAAAATAAATAAAAACTCACAATAATATATATTATGAATAAAAATTATAAAATGACATTATCATTTATTAAATAAAATAAAAATTCACTTATAAATACAAACAAAACTGTAAATACTCTTAATCTATATGAATCATTTCATCCCAATTTCTCAAGATAAAAAAATATAAAAATACAATATAATTCTCAATAGTTTGAAATTTTATTTTTATTTACAACTTATTACTGTTCTTTATAATTCATTTTGCTTGTATTTTTATGATATGTTACTTTTTTTATTATATTATATTGATGTTATTGAAATTATAATAATTTATATTTATTTTATTAAGAGATGAAATAATATTTAATAATATATGTTATGGACTAAAATTAATTAGTAAATATGTTTATATCATAATTTACTATACTAATAGAGTACTCACATATATTTGCTAGTACTATAAATAATGTTTCATAACTGCTACATACATTTCAATCATACTTCTCATATTTTCTTATATTCTTTATTACTATTTATTACAAGATACATCGGCCACAAATTTTGTAAAACATGAAACTTAGATTCAAGCTTGTAGGTTACAACTAATAGTTATGGTACTCAACTAATAGCTACAACTTTTATGTTATTAAGATGTTGTTATTACGATGATGTTACAGAATAAAGGGTGTCCTAACGAATGTGTCATAAGGAGAATACTCTTGTATGGCATGAAATTCATCAACGTTACAGAGATACCCAAACTCTTCATAATCAACATTTGTTAATGGTATAAATTATAGTTAATATAAATTTGGTGAAGTTGAATTGTAGAGTACTAATAAACTGCATTGTTGTGGCTAAAATCATAAATCGAAGTTGATAAAACATTATTTGGTAGAAAAAAATCTATTGTGTTGCATGACATTGTGGGGATTATAAACATTAAAAATTCTAAATATTTTAATAGTTTTATATCCTCTATCTAAAGCATAATACTTTTTTTAGAATATGTAAAATTCTAAAATTAATAATACTTTTTTTTATTAAAAAGTAATAATACTTTTTATCTACCTACCCTTCCCCCAAACTCAACCCAAAATTATTATTTGGCTCGTATTAAGCTATGAGGCTTCATGATTAGAATAGGTAAATTCACGTCCCAACAATCTGAACAACATGATAAATGATAGCACAATGAAAAACTTATCCAACATCTACTGAGGATCAGACTTAATATTTTCATTGTTAGAGTATTCATCATCTTTGCCGATTAGTCTACCATGTTGTTGGTTCGGATTTTTTATTACCATGCTATTTAATTTTAAAAGTATTATTTTTGATAGTAATTATGGACAAAAATGTTTGGTTCATATATTTATACTATCTTTGCTTGAGTGTCCATGACACATTGCTATATGTTGATCTTATTATATCAATATGAAATCATGTATTTTAATATTACTAAACTTGATTCAACAAGCCGACTCATCACTAACACAAGAGAGATCACAAGGAATCACACACTACGAGACATCTATTGAGAGGAATATTGAAATTATTAGAAATATATGTGTTTTATTTCAAGAACGTAAATATGAATTTATTATGTTTGAGATAATTTGAGAATAATTTAATTTACAAAAATGGTAGATACATGATACATATAAATCTTAATAACACACACACAGACACACACACCATGATAATCTTTGTTAAAGATAAGTGCAACCATAAGAATATAAATTAATCATGTAGGAAAATTATAATAAAGTCTATGAAAAAATTATAAGAATAATATTTTTATATCATATGTTGCTTACAAGCTTATCACATGCTTACTTGCCATGAATAGCATTTGTTAGTATGTATTATTTGCCATATCTTGGCTTACATGAGTGATAAGTATTTGATTATGTGCTTACTATGTGTTCTCGTGCATTAATGCTAAGTGCTTGAAAGTGTGCTTATTATATGATAATGTGTATCTTGCCATGGATTGACTTGACATGTGAAAGCTATGTGTTTGGCTTACTAATTTGGCATCAAAAATTATAAAACTTGGAATCTACCTATAAATAAAAGTGATTTGGATTTCTAGCAAACACGACACATATCATGAGAACATTCAAAGTGAATTGAGAAACTCTTGCTCAATTATTTCAATTAAATGTGTGAATAATATGAATTTCTAGAAGTTGGGGGATTAGTTCAAACAGGTTCAATCGAGGTATATCAAGTTTAATTTTATTGACTGCTAACTTTTATTTATTTATTTATTTATTTTATTTATTTTATTTATTTATTTATTTATTATGTTATTATTTATTTATTTATATTTTATTTATTTTTATTTATTTATTTATAATAATTATCTAATTATGCTATATATCTTAATTATCTTATATATCTTATTATCTTATTATCTTATCTATCTATATATCTTAGTTAGTTGATTTATTTTATTTTTGAAATCAATCAGTACTCATTTTTGAATATTTTTTGTAGATATCAAGGTCAGTATACCTAAGTATGTATACTAGTCATGTATAAAATACCATGCATATTGATATATACTATTTTGTAGATATCAAGTCGGCATACCTAAGTATGTATACTATTATGTATAAAATACAAATGCATATTGATGTATACTATTTTTGTAGATATCAAGTCGGCAAACCTAAGTATATATACTGTTTATATATTGTTTTTGATATAGGGTCACAATCAAAATCCACACAATGACAACGTATTATATCACAAATACATGAAGATGTATACGAATAGTTTATATATGAAATCCAAGCATACCATGGTGATCAAAGAAAAAATTCAGAACAAAAAAAATAGAATAAAATGCTTACTATTTGATTAATCAATCCAAGATAATTGATGAAGAATAAATGTATAACTACCTCAAATCAATAACAAATTAAAACTTAAACCTCGAATTAATTTAGTTGAATCGACATCAAGAGATAATGATGGAATAAGGAGGAATTCGGTTGTGTTGACGTAGAGATGCATCAAGTCGAGAGAGAGAATCTATATTTTAAGATAATATTTATATTTTAATTATTAAAACATTAAATAAACAATATATATATAAATAAAAAAATACTCATTAATTTTATTTACTATCAAAATATTTCCAACAAAATTAATGTGCATGTATCAAGGTACAAATGAAAAACAAATACTTATATTTTTAATTATAATATTAATTAAACATAAATATATAAATAATAAAAAAATATGTTTTGGCTAAAAAATATCAAATAGGTATGAAATTAACAAACTTCATATAATAATATATAATGAAAAGATGATTTGTCTTCCTAGATACTCGCCTAAAAGTTATAAAATATAATTAATGTTAAAAAATCTATAAAAATTTATATTTTATGGTTATAAATTTTTAACAATTCAAATTAATTTTTACGAAGATAATATGAAATAATTAAACGCACAAAATTTCATATCATTTGATATAATTAATAATTTTTAAAGTTCTAAAAATTACTTAAAGTGAGAAGATAATTAAAAAAATAATATTTATTATTTTATTAAAAACTTAATGTTAAAAGTAATTGTAAAAATATTACTCAATTGTTTAATTTTTATAAATTTTAGTAGGATTAAACATCTATATATTTATTTAAATAATTATTTTTTTTAACTTTATTTAAAAAAATTATATTTTATTATATTTCAAGATTTTCAAGATTTGTATTATTTAATTTTTTAAAAGTTTTTATAATCATTTAATTTTTCTAATACATATAATAATATTAATATTTACTAGTTTATTCGTCAATTCAGATATTTTTGAAAATATTTTCTTTTATCATTCAATGAATTAATTTACATTAAATTAGTAGAAATTTTTATGTATGTTAATTTAATTTTTAAATTATTGAAAAAATTAGTATACTTTTTGAATTAATTATTTAATGTTACTTTAATTTAAATTATTTAGTTTCTTAATTAAAAATTTTATTAAAATTTTTTTTATACTTTTTAAAAAATTAATTCATCATAAAAATAGTTATTTTAGTCCTTATTAATATAATTTTTTTTCTATTTTTATATATTTTAAATTAATTATTTATAATATTATTTTTTTTGAGTTTACGAGAAGAATGTGTGTTTCAAGGATTGCTCATCTATGGACCAATAACATAAATTTAATAAACAAAATTAAATAAAATATTAAAATAAATAATAAATAAAAATAATTATATAATTAAATATTGGATAGAAAAATATTGTCTCTAAATCCGTAGCTAAATTACGGATTTTATAAGCTAGGGAAAATTCATCTATATATTATGGATTTTATTAGCTCGAGAAAATCCATCGCTAATTCCGTCGCTAAATTACAAATTTTATAAGTAAGGGAAATTCCGTACCTAAATCCGTCGCAAAATTAAAGATTTTATTTCTACGAAAATTCCATCGCTAAATTCGTCACTAATCTATAGTTTTTATTAGCTAGGGATATTCGATCGCTAAATCCATAGCTAAAATACAGATTTTATTAGCTAGGGAAAATCCGTCGCTAAATCCGTAGCTAAAATATGGATTCTATTAGGTAGTAAAAATCCGTTTCTAAATCCATAGCTAAATTACTGATTTTATTAGTAAGGGAAAATTCATCGCTAAATCCATCGATAAATCTGTCACTAAATCAAAGATTTTATTAGCAAGGGAAAGTCAGTTGCTAAATCTGTCGCTAAATCATGGATTTTATTAGCGGGGGAAAATCCGTCGCTAAATCAATGATTTTATTAGCTTGGAAAAATCCAGCACTAAATCTGTCGCTAAATGAATGATTTTATTAGCAAGGAAAATTTCGTTGCTAAATTTATCGCTAAAAAATAGCTAGAAAAATTTCGTCTCTAAATCTTTTACGAATTTCAGGCTTTTATTAGTGAGGGATATTTTGTCGCAATATATGTCGCTAAAATCCCACTTTTCTTGAAGGAAATTACGAAAATTTTCAATCACTAATCAGTTGCTAAATCCATCGCTAAAATCCATGCTATTCTTGAACGGAAGTTATGAAAATTTTTCGTTGCTAATCCGTCGCTAAATCCATCGCTAAAATCCATACTTTTCATGAACGGAAGTTCAGAAAATTTTTCGTTGCTAATCCGTCTCTATATCTGTCACTAAAATTTCAACATTTCTTTCGTAGAATTTTCGAAATTTTTTTCCTGCTAATCCGTCACTAATTCGTTGCTATTTTTTTTTCATTAAAAAATCATCAATTCCTTGCTATTCTCTAGCTAATCCCTGCAAATTAGCTAGGTATTGATCCCTAGCTAATTTTACTTAGCTAAATCAATATTTTCTTGTAGTGAAATAAAACTTGAATTCATATCAACTTAGGGTCAATTTGGTAGTAATTTTCAAAAGTGTTTTTAGGGCTAAAAATAATTTTAAGTGTATTTAGGAAAATAAAATTTTATTAGTAATATTTTAAATAACTCTTTTGAAATCCTAAAAAAAACTTGAAGTATTGTTTTAATAACTACACGAACATATTTATTTTTTAAATCATCAAAATTATTTTGATGTAATTAAAACATATATGTATTTATCTTTAAATATAAGTTTATTTTCTTTTAAATTTTATGAAAATTTAAAATTTTTTTATAATTCAAAAATTTTTAATTTTAGTAAATATTTTTTAAAAGATTCATATAAACATAAAATTTATTTTTATATTAAATAATATAAATATTTACTTGTTTATTCGTTAATTCAGGTTTTTTATAATTTTGTTTTATTTAATCATACAATTAAATATTTTAGCTTTTTATTAGTATTAATTTTTATGTATGTTCATTTATTAATTAAAATATCTTTAAAATGATTAATTATATAATTATTATTTAATTTTTTAATACAAATATTTAAATAACATAATTAAATTTTTTGGAAAAATATTTTGTATACTTTTTTAAAAATTTTATAAT
>JAREIK010010008.1:10000-14858 GCA_029783825.1 Sapria himalayana | reverse complement strand
TATTTTTTTATATTCTATTATATTATGCTCCCTCTCTTTAATAAGCTAACCTCATTCCTGTAGTAAGATAAATCCCTACTGTACAAGAACAAGGTAGTAGTAGCAGTAGTAGTAACCCAATGAATGTAGATATGGCACCCGGAAGTCTTCGTATGACTAATCCGCTAAGGCCTCCAGTATGGGTACAATTAAAGTAGCGAACTCGAACAGAGGAACAGCGACAGGAATCACGGCAGCAGGATAAACTTCAGTATATGATGCGACGGGCGCCACACGGGACAAGAAAGCTTTTATTTAATCTTGGTCACTCGGCGGTTGTCTATTCCTTTGGTCCTTGGACTGCTTACACTGTAAATAGAGGGCAACTCCCCTTCAAAATAGCAGAAGGGACTGCCTGCTCATCCCTAACTCTCGTAGGAAGCGAGGATGTCGTATCAGTCGTATCCCGCCAACTACACGCTATACCTATAACGTGGCTCCATACGGGGAACAGGTTCTAGGGCGCAGAGCACTAAAGAGGCTAAGTAAACTTAAACAGCTGATATGCGACATACAGACGAAGTACGACAGCGTATATGCTACATCAAGAAAGTGGGGTGGGATCTTAGGAATGAGAGCAGACGATAATAGTAACTCTCTCTCTGCGGGAAAGAGCTGGTGCTATAGCCAGAATGTTTTAAAGTGAAGCAGAAGGGGTTGTTATAAACCGGGCGTTCTATTCTCAGTTTTTATCTTTCATATTATGGGCAATTCACTGTATCAGTCGTAAGGTGCAAAACCTTTCTTACTGTCTTTCCTGGCCCACGAATGCCTAAAAAGCGGATTTACCGGTCTGCTTAAAGCAAGCATTCCATCCATGACACGTCACCGGGCAATAAATTAGCCTTCAGCTCTTTACTTTGTTTGTAGGTAATAGGGCTCCTTGTCTATGCCCATTGGTCTCTCCTTTCTTGTTGGGTTCCTCCTTTGATTCTTTTGGTAGTACAGTGACTCTTGAGGATATCAACATCTAGTTAAGGGAGGTAATCTTCTTTGAGGTCGGATGCCGATTCCCCTATCTGATAAGGGGCCATATTTTCCCTGAGTTTGAAATTCCGTCAATTAGTCCAGAAGCAAGAAGGTCGAGGGTTATTCTGAGCCATCTGTCTCCTGTAGCAGATGCATTTGAAACCTTTATCGCGTTCATTGAGGGCGGCTACCTTCTTTCAGTCTTTTTCCATTCGCGCTGTCTTGAGGTCAATTACTCGACTTGCTCGACGCTCACTTAACGGGAAAACAAGAGTAGTCTAGGGATACGACAACACTGACTTTAATATCACAAGAGTTCACAGGTCAGGTTTCTGACCATCAATTCGTTTTGAAAAGTAAAGAGATGTACCGAGTCGACGACTTACGGATGAAGAGCTAAGGGACAAAATGGACTGATTCCAGACTCGGAATGATGCTCACAACAAGAGAAGCAGTGCACCTTAGGCGACTCAGACGGATACCGAAAGGATGGATCTGACACGACTTCTCACTAGGCGAGGAGTTAAAGTCAAGCTAGAGATTAACCTTCGGGAAATATCACTCATGGGAACTTAACTCGTCACGAAGAAAACAAAAGAAGTCCAGTCAAAAGGATTTATCGAATTGCCTAGGGTGAAGAGGTCAATAACTTACTAACGGAATAAGGCATTGCCGGCAGGTACTACATGGAATGCTTGCGGGGCTGCCGGTATAGTAAGAGGCTCATTGAAAGGAAAGAAAAAGAACTATAGCGAATGGTATCTACATGAGCAACTATTAGGACAGCAACTGGCTCGTTTGGAGTCCCAAGAAAGTGAACTGGCTAACCCTCTATTGCTTTCAATTAAGCAAGAAAACGAGACTCCTTTTGTACTGCTTCCATTGAGCCAGGGACAGATACCGGAAAGGTAAAGATGGATACTCGCTTTACTGCCTATAATCTCGCGAACCTTTACACATCCCCTTAGACCGATTGCTTGCTGGTGGAACTGCTGATATCGCTTTTGCCCTAGAACCCATAAAGCCAGCTCTCTCTGGACCTTTCATCTGCTGGATTTACCTTGCCAACTAAAAGAGTCTGGGCTGAGGACTGATGGAAAGAAAGAAACTTCTCAACTTGCTTGCTCACTCGCTCTCGCTGACACAAGGGCTAAACTCAAAGAGGGATTCAAAGAGCCTTCCACTGAAGAAGAAGACAAATACTATCATCCAGCCAGAGATATACTACCTCTCACCCATTCCCGCCTTGGGATTAGGAAATGAAAATAAAGAGTCCTGTCTTGGGGGATAATCCTTACTCATTGCCCTAGGAAATCCAAGAGCTTACAAACTGGATTGAACAAGTCTCTTTACTGGTAAGGGTCAGACCCTGACTCGCACTATCCACTAAAAGGACCATTACTTTTGGCACTATATCCTTCTAACTTTGACTACAATTATAGGGCAACTACTCTTTCTTTAGGCATAGGCATAAGCAACTCCATCCTTAGGTAAAGGTTCTCTTTATGCATAGGCAAATACATCCTTGGGTAAAAGGAAAAGGTAGACCCAAAGAGAGCAGCTCACTAACACAACCTCAAGATTCACACGGTCGGACATTTACTTTTACACTCACTTAGATCTACTAAAGGGCAAGTAGCAAGTACTAAATATGCTATGCTTAGAACTCTAAATGCATGAGCTTAGCTTCCAAATGGAAGAGGTGTAAACAGAACGCCCAGGAAATCTAGTTAACAAAACCAATCCTAGACCTAGCAGATAAAGCGGGTAAGAAGCATACTACGCACCCTTGATCCTTTCCCCTCGCTCTGAACCTGTGTCTGCCCTAGCCCTTTACCCTGCTGCCTGGAGGGAAACTTAGACTGCACTTTGGCCGGGCACTCCTTATTTTCACTCCAAAAAGCTGGAAAAAAGAGAACAAATCGGATAGCCTAACTTGCTTTTGTTTTGCCCTAGAAAAGGAAGCTACTATCCCTGCTGGATTTCAAGAAAACTAACTCTAGGGAACCCTATTGCAGAGACTGAACCTAGTGATCTTTCTCCTGCTGGCAAGCATCGATACCTGTCTCCTAAGGAATTTTTCTTTGCTTTCATATACCAGACCAGGAAGCAATCCTCGAAGGACTGCAATTGGAAGGAATTAGCACTCACCCTAAGCAACCGCAGAGAAGGAAAATGACTGGCCTTAGATGGAGGAAAAAAGAGGTTTTTATACTCTCTTTCGAGGGAGGGATGGACACTAGACAGAGGTAAAGATACTGGATTGACTCAAAAATCCCCACTTCCCTAATAGACTACTTACTTCCAAGGCTTTCAAGGAAAAGAACTACAATTGGAACTAGCTCGCAAGTGACTTTTACTGGCTGAAACTCCTACTCATCCCGGCTGGATCTCGAAAAAAAGAAAGAGTTTATTATATTGGTTGGCTAGCCTGTGAATCCGCTTTTCTAAGCTTTTCCCACGGGACAAGGAGAATGCTGGCTGGAAAGTCATTCCCACAGAAATTTGGGAGGCTGCTTTTTTATACAATTTTAGATAGGCTCAAGGGAATAGCTTGTCACCTTGATCACAATTCCAATCTCGGGTTTTTTTTTCCTTAAGTAAAACTTAGTTATCCCCTGCCTTGCGTCCTCAGTCCTAGGCCTTGTGCTTAACACCCCGTTGAGACAATAAGTTAGACATTGGTTCATAGGCTAAAGCCCCCTGACTCAAAGTCAGTGGAAGGGGAAGGGCTGCTTTCTTCGACCTCTAGCCATCACGCTCTTTTGGACCTGAAGAAGGGAATTAAACCGGCGAGTAGGGCTTGTGCCCATTAGTCTATGTCCTGCCCTAGTTAGAAAATACTATATCTCAGATAAAGGGAAAGAGGGAGTGCTTGCTGGTATTAAGAGAACTCTCCTCTCCCAAGACGAGGGATGCGCTTCCTAATTTAGAAATTCTAGGTTCATCGAAAGGTACAGTCAGGTGGAATCCCGTCCTGAAGCAAAGGATCTGTATTAGTCATCAAATCCAGGGTATGGTGGAGTAGTCCCAGTTTGCGAAGTCTCTCATCGCCTTGATTAAAGAGTGGTGGGTCAGGGAAGTTCAAAGGCTAGAGTCAGCAAGGGGGTAAGGTTTTGTTGTATTGGAAACCAGTCTTCAGTCAGCCTATGAGCCTTGGAGGAGTAGGGTTGATTCAAAGCTATCCCTGGGCTGACGAATAAGCTAAGTGCCCTAAAACCCTGCCAGAAAGGATAGAGCTAGAATCAGTTTATTACTCCCACTGTAGCAAGAGCTAGTCATTCCCACGTGCCCAGCCTTATAGGAAGAAGCTAACCCTTTGCAAACCCTGCAGCCCTGCCTTCTATCCTATCCGTAAGCCCCTAATCCAGCGCTCTAACCCGGAGTAGTAGTAGAACCCGTAACCCGTATCCAAGAAGCAAACCAGCCCACGAGCTAATCTATAAGCTAATGAGTCTCTCTTTTCTCCCCTGGGATCTTTATCCTAAGTAAGGAGATAGTCATCCCAGGCCTAAAGGAAGCAAGGTGAGGATAGAAGAAGGCAACCTGCCATCAATCAAGTAAGCCCCTTCCCATGGTATGGTAGGCTAAGCCGGAACGAGAGAACTGCGCTTACGCCCGCCTTTTGTTCACACCAAGACTGAACCACGTGAAAGGAAAGCTAGTCGAACTAGAGCGGGAAGGATTGCAGCTAAGCAAAGACCAGATTCTGTAACAGCAAAAGCAGCACTGACTCTTTATCTTATACCGCCCCTGCCTTGCTTCTTACCGCTCCGGGGGAAGATCCTTTCTATTTTACTGCCTGGGCCAGTGAAGAAGGCATCTCTCAAGTTCGAATGCTTTTCTGCTG
>JAREIK010010008.1:0-5000 GCA_029783825.1 Sapria himalayana | reverse complement strand
CGCTTTTCAGCTGTGTTAGGCTCAGGGTTTATGCCTGATAAGTCAGAGGTATCTGGTCAGAGAAGAACAAGCAAGCACTAAGGTGCACCAATCTTAGCTTGAAAAAGAAAGTTTCCATACCTTGACAAGCTGAATTAAGGAAAGAGAGCAGTCCACTTATTAGCAGCTGTTCAAGTTAGCGCTCTTATGCTCTAGTACAGCATCTTAGTTCTCCCCGTGTACTAAAAAAAAAATTGCTTTTGAAGGAGGGAGCACGAAAAAGCTTGATTAAGTAAAGGGAGCCGTAGACGAAAGGACTGAGACTAAAGTACGGATCACTTACACAACTACTAGCTGGGTTCTTATATATGTGCTCCAATACAGCAAAACTTTATCGAACCCAGCGGAAGCTCAGTCAAGTGAAAGGAAAGCACGAAACCCCCCAAAAAACCAGTTTTAAGGAGATGGTCGCAAATAACAGCTTTTTTCGCCGGCTCAAGCGACTCGACTTAGTCAAACTCCTCAGCAACCTCTGGGATTATACGGTTGAGCACCCCCCGCTCCGTCGGATGAGGCGGATTCTTTTGATCACCGCCGGTTCGGAATTCCCTGAACACAAGTCAGAGGCATAACATAACTTTCGATCAGTACCAGTTGCAAGGAACGAAGTCTAATTCACCCTTCATCGGCCCACCTTTATTCTTTATTTCGGAGGTTAGTAGTCTCTTTACGCTGCAGTGGGGTTGCCGCGAGCAGTAAAGGTTGAAACCTTTCCTTACCTACCCACCAGGCTGTCCACTGCCAGAGACAGGAGCTCACCCTTGCCTGCATCTTAGTTGAACCAAGCTATCTTTATCTACGATCAGACCCCCGCATGACCTATCTCTCTCCAGCCTATGTCTCCTCTCAACCCACCCTTGATTGAATCAAAAAGGAAAATTGCCTTTGATTTCTTCCCCTTTGCCAGGCAAACCTGCCTCTACTTAAGACTTTGGGGTCGGGTAAACTCGAGCTGCGATTGAAACCACTCATTTAGAATCTGATAGGCTCCTACCGCCCGCGGCGCCTATCCGCTCTGCCCATGTGCCTTGAAACAACATACAATTTCCTCACCGGGGAGCCGATTGCGAGTCAGTTAAGTAGAAACTAGTGTCTCATCTCATATAGGTCATAGGTTGGTCTCAATTCATTCCTCTATAGGCTAAAAATTAATCCTTTCCCTTCCCCCATAGGAAGACAAGTACCGTTCCCCTTGCGTCCTCTTGATATGCTAGTCTAGGGTCAGCCGTCTGCCCTAGACTCTCTGCGACTGTGGGGGTGGAAGTTACAGACTTCATGCTTTAAAACCGGGAGGATCTCTTTCTAATCCCTAGCCCGTTGGTTGTTCAGAAGGGCAAGGATAGCCGCTAGTAAGACAGCTCCTAAGTAGATCAAGAGCTCAAGTCAACTAGTCCTGAAAAAAGGTATGAGTAGCGGCTAATTAGTAAGGGAGGTAACTTTGGTAAGGAAAAGTGGCTAGTCTATATGAAAGGGAAGGGGCGGCACAAGGAATAGTGAGTCTCTGAATCGGAAAGCCATGCCAGAAAGACAAAGGCTAGTCCCAAGGCTAGGTCATCAACAGGAGGTTGTTTAACAAACAATAGTTGCTATGGCTACTTACTTGCCTTCCCGAGGATAGGTCGGCGGAAGGAGAGCGGCTGGGTGCACAGTGCTGTATACTTTCAACCCGTATGCTTACCGTGCACTTTGCCCGATTCACCTTCCAGTATCCCGATTGTGATATGCCGATGATTTCTGGCTTTTCTCTTGCTGTGCATGCAAGGTTCCCTGACACAGGGGGACTGATTTTGAAGTAGTACAAAGCCTTATTTAGGCGGGGCCGGGCCGTGCTTCCAATTTCTTCCTTCCAGTGCTGTCTTGCTTCGAAGTGCGCTACAATCTACGTCTTATTGTCACACCTGCTGATGTACCTCCTAGTTGGGCTGTACCTTCCGTAGGAGCAGAGCTAGGGAGCAAGGGAAGCCGGGCAGGTCTTTCGTTTGTTTCTCGTGAGGATAGCGATGAGTCTTGAGTAGCCTGACAGCTTGAGTTATCGAGTTAAGTTCGTATTACTCCCGGGCAAGAAAAAGTCCAGTCTGGTCGTTAATCTAGGGAAGCAGCCGGTACTCCTCGGCGGGTCCTTCGCGCTTAGCAAAGAAAGGCCTTGACGTCTTTGTTTGCCTCGGTGGGATCGTCGGGAAGGTAATACTGGATAGCAGGATAGGCACTTCTGGGTCTGATGGTAGCGGTAGGGAATGAAGGTCGTTAATGGTAATGAAGGGCAGGATGGAGATCCTTTGAGAGAAAGAATCCCGCGCCATGAAGCTTCATCAGCAATCCGTTGATCGTGCAGGCGCAGACAGCGACTAGCTAGGGGGTCATAAGCGATACGAGCAACTAGGTTCCTCATAGGCGGGAATAGGGCTAACCCAAGCGCAGGAAGAAAGAATATGGAAGTCAAGCCCTTTTCTTTTCTCCAGTCTCAAGGGGGTAGGGCTATACATTTATTTACCGCACCGTGGGATATCTTTCCCTTATGGCATCTAGTTACATTCCAGGCATTTCTGCTTCCCTTGGTTCTCTTTCTGCTGCCTTGCCAGGTTAAGTTTGGTGGAAGTTGGAGTCTTTAAAGCAAGCAAAAGCAAAAGAGCTTGAGTTGAGAAGTCCATAGGCAGCCTGTAATAGAATAGTAGCTAGGGCCTTTCCGTTTTCCCACTACCTTCTTTGATGTATCCATAGCCAGTTTCCTGTGATACAGAGTTCGTTGCCAGGCCAGTGACACCATGAAAAGCAGGAGAAATAGGCAAGAGAAGGAGTTTTCAAGAAGTGAAGTTCGCTCTCTTTTTTGCTAAGCCAGTACCAGTGCCTTCACCAGCCTCTCCAATTGCAGCAGTCCCTACGGTGCGGTAAATACTTCTATAAAAAAGGTCAGCCCTGCCAGCGAGTGTAGTAGTAGTTCCTCCAGTTGAGTCTAATAGGTATGGCGCGGCTATAGACTTTGTCTCTTTCCTTTCAATTACAGCAATGTTAAGCTAAACATATCCAATGGAAGTCGTCAGGTTATTGTACAGCTTTCGCTCCTGGAGCAGAAAAGAGAAAGTTCCCTGACATCATCTAGAGAGAGGGCCAGCTCCCAGACATCCAATCGCAGTTGGAGAGATTTTAGTTTGAGTGGAAGTCCCTGGTTCATACTTACCCTATTCCTGCCGAGCTTGTTGCAGTCTCCTTTTCTGCACTTCCAAGGTTAAGCGCAGCCCTCTCCTTGAAAGCCGGTGCAGTTATCATTCCCAATTTTGGATATTCCGCTAAGGAGGAAAAATGCCTTCCTAAAGACTTTACTCTTCGGCTTGAGATTCAGTTCCCTTTTTGGTGGTCCAGTTGAGGAAAGAAAAAAGTGTTTCTGCCTCTGCTGCCTTCGAGCCTTTTGAAGTTGGAGTTTCTGTACCTGCGCTTTCCCTAGCAGGTTTGCCTACGAGCGATACAGCCGAGCCAGTTTTCATTGCTAAGCTCTTCACCATTGGGATTCTTAAAGTAAAGATTTAAAGCACAAGCCCATACTATGGCATTTCGAGAGACGAGAGACAAAGAGAATGAAGGTATTGGGCCATACCAACCGGAACTTAGTATTATATTAGAATAGAAGATTGCTTCATCTGGGGTGGAAAAAGAGTTTAAGGAAGGGAACATCACTCTCTCTAAGTCAGTTTTGGTTTTACTTCCCCCAACAGAACAAACCAATGCCATTCAGATGGTAACAGGAGAAGACCCATTCTGGGGGCAGTTTCCTTAGGAGCAGGTTGAAGAAACTTCAAAGGGGATCCCAAAGGAAATGCCTAAAGAACTATGGGAAATAGTCATCTCCAAAATACCAAAAAGCTTTTGAGAGATTGGCCGCCATGCCCGGCATCAAGTGGAAGAAGGCTTGTAACCCCTCAGGTTCTTACACTTCCCAAGCCTCAGGTGTGCAAACGAAGGGGTAGAAAATCCGTTCCTGTTGAACCTGCTCAACCATAACATTGGGTATGTAGGTCCAGCCGAGACTATTCTACTGACCAAGTGCAGTTGCCTCATCGGAATCTTTCTCATTAGATCGGCGAGGATGCCTGACCAGGGTTTAGATCTTTGGTCAATCCATCATTGGCTAAGCAATTATTTCTATTTCTTTCGGACTTGGCCGACACTGCGTTCCTCTATTCTTCCTTTTGCTAAGAATCAAGGATTGAATCGTCAATGGATAATTCTATTGATTCGAGCCTCTCCTTTATATAAAATAGAAAGCTATTCCAGTCAGAGACTGTCTCCCAAGAGCCCAAAGAAAGTCTTCGACTAATTGGATTGGAGCAAGAGCAGCGAGAGCAGCAAGAAGGGTTATGTACACGCCAAAGTCACTTCACTTTTTGTACTAATTTCGTCCTTTGGAGGTAGCAGCCTCTTCCAATCCACGAGTGGAGTCCGGATCCAAGCTAAGGCTGTCTGGGGGGGCCAACCTTAGTGAGCAGCTTATCTAACCTATTAAGATAAAAACAGAGGTCTTGCTCATGGATCCAGTTGAGAAGCTCTCGGAAAGACATCCGTGGATATGAATAACCCAAAGGCTTCAACCGGCTTCCCATTTCTAGATATTGAGTAACGTAGCCCATTTCGTTAACAAAATAGGGGTGGCATCAGAAAGATCACCCGATCGAGGACTTTCTTTGCGCCACTCGAAGACCCACCAGGTCGACCGGGAAAAAGCTCCAATTTGACCCTTATACCATCACCTATGGTAGCGTGACCAAGGTCCTTCTATCTTCCTAATGCTAATGTCTCCTTAGAGCGATTGGGGAATTACAAAGCTTGAATGAGACTTTTGAAAGAAGAAGGAATAGAATCGCTTAGCGCGATAGGGCCCACGGAGCGGTAGGAAAGCATCTACTTTAGTAGCGGATAGATATCTAGTTAAGTTCGAAGGCTAATAATAAAATTTATAACTTCTTGACTAA
>JAREIK010010007.1:0-38322 GCA_029783825.1 Sapria himalayana | reverse complement strand
ACAAACCCCAAATTGATTCAAATTAAAGTAAATTATATAGTTGATAATAATTTTTAATTTTTAATAATACTTCTTTATACTTCTTTTAAAAGCATATATATATATTCTTTAATTAAAAATAAATATTTAAATTATATGTGTGCACTCATAATTTATTTTGTAATAAAAATTTCTATAAAATAAACTAATAAATAAGTAAAATGAATATTTATAATAATAATAAATTGAAATAAAAATAAATTTATTAATTATTAAGTATTATATAGCGGATTAATGGTTTATGTATTTGGGCAGTACGGGGTTTAGGAGTTTACTGATATAACTATGTATGCCTTTAGTGGTTTATATGTTTTATTTAAAAAATAAAATAACATAAAATTTATTTTATTATTTTTCATATTTCCAAAGGTTATAACCTTTGGAAATATGAAAATTTTAAATTATTTTCGAAAGTGAATTCAATATTTAGTTATAATAATTATTATATTTATATATCATATAAATTCAATATAAACAATTTTATTCATAAATATACTAATAAAGATCAAAAATAAATTAATAAACAATTATTAATAAGATAGATATCAATTAAAATATAATTACAAAATCTAAAATGATTAAGAAGGAGACCAAAATATATTACTATATAATAAATTTTAGTTTTTGAAATTTTTATTCTTTTTATAAGTTTATCTATATTTTTCGATGAAAAATAATTTATAATAATTATATTTGTCTAACTCATAATTTATTTTCTAATTAATATTTATATATAAATAAACGAATAAATAATTAAAATGAATATTTAAAATTATAATGAAAAAAATAATATTGAGATTTAGTATTTATTATTTAGGGTTACCAGTTTAAATGGATTATTATTTATTATTTAAGGTTTTAGAGATTTAGGAGTTATTGATTTAAGTGTTTAGGCATTTAGTGGTTTATAGGTTTATTTAAATAAAGAAATATCAAAAAAAATATTTTTTTTATTTTTTAAATTTTCATAGGTTATAATCTTTGAAAATATAATAATTTTTAAAATTTTTTCAAAAGTGAATTCAATATTTAGTTAGAATAATCATTATATTTAAATATCATATAAATTCAATATAAATAATTTTATTGATAAATATTCTAATAATGATCAATACATAAATTAATAATCTATTATTAATAAGATAGATATCAATTAAAATATAATTACAAAAGCAATAAACATTCAGAAGCAAAGCAAATTATATTATTATATAATAATTTTTTGTTTTTAATTTTTTTTTCTTTTAATAAGTTTATCTATATTTTTTTGATGAAAAATAATTTATAAAAATTATAAACATCTAACGCATATTTTATTTTGTAATTAATATTTATAAATTTAATAAACAAATAAATAATTAAAATAAATATTAATAATTATAATGAAAAAAATAAAAATGAGATTTATTATTTATTATTTAGGATATATCTGATTAAAAAAATTATCTATTTAGGGTTTTCGAGATTTAGAAGTTATTCATTTAAGTATTTAGGAATTTAGTGGTTTATAAGTTTTATTTAAATAATGAAATAATAAATAAATTATTTTTGATATTTTTTCAAATTTTCAAAGGTTATAACCTTTGAAAATATGATAATTTTAAAATTTTTTAAAATGTGAATACAATATTTAGTAATAATAATTATTATAACTATATATAATATAAACTAAATATAAATAATTTTATTGATAGATATTATATCAATTATCTAAAAATAAATTAATAAACTATTATTAATGTGATAGATATAGATTAAAATTTAATTACAAAAACTAAAATGATTAAAAATCAAAGTAAATTTATTACTAAATAATAATTTTTGTTTTTTAGTTTTTGGCTCATTTATAAAATTATATATATTTTTTTTATAAAAAATAAATTATTTAAATTATATTTGTATCACTCATAATTTATTTTGGAATTAATATTTCAATAAATTATTTAAATTATATTTTAGGTTTATGAGTTTAAAGTTTTAAGTATTTAGGAGATTCGAGGTTTAGAAGTTTAGAAATTTATGTGTTTAGGTATTTAATGGTTTATAAGTTTTATTTAAACAATGATATAAATAAAAATTTATTTTTCGTTATTTTTTCTCATTTTTTAAGGTTATAACCTTTAAAAATATAACAATTATTATTTTTTTTTAAAATGTGAATACGATATTTAGTCTTGATAATATTAATAATTATATATCATATAAATTTAATATAAACAATTATATTTATAGATATTATATTAATGATCAAAAAATAAATTAATAAACTATTATAAATAAGATAGATATTATTTAAAATATATTTGCAAAACATAAATTTATTCAAAATCAAAGTAAAATAAATTACTAAATAATAATGTTTTTGATGTTTTGCTTCTTTTGATAAGTATATTTTTATTGTTCTTAAAAGTAAATTATTTAAATTATATTTGTCTTCCTCATATTATCTTTTGTAATTTATAATTATATAAAAATAAACTAAAAAATAATTAAAATGAATATTTAAAATTATAATGAATACATATAAAAGTGAGATTTATTATTTATTATTGAGAATATACAGTTTTAATGGTTTAGGTATCTAGATGTTTTGGGGTTTAGTGATTTAAGTGTTTATGCCTTTAGTGATTTATAGTTTTTATTTAAAGAATGAAAAAAACAAAAAATTTAATATTTTGTTTTTTTTTAATTTTTGAAGGTTATACCCTTTGAAAATATAATAATTTTAAATTTTTTTTAAATTGAATATAATATTAATTTATGATAATATTAATAATTATATATAAAGTAAACTCAATATAAATAATTTTATTAATAGATATTATAATAATGATTAATAAATAATTAATAAACTATTATTAAAAAGAATGATATAAATTAAAATATAGATGCAAAATCTAAAATTATACAAAATCAAAATAAAATATTTTACTAAATAATAAATTTTTGTTTTTAAAATTGTGCCTATTGTTATAAGCTTATATTTTTTTTGATGAAATATAAATATTTTAAATTATATTTGTCTAACTAATAATTTATTTTGTAATTAATATTTCTATAAAAATAAACTGATAAATAATTAAAATAAAAATTTAAAATTATACTGAATAAAAATTAAAATGAGATTTATGATTTATTATTGATGTATAACAGTTTAATATTTTAAGTATTTAGAGGTTTTGTCGTTAAGGACTTTAGCTATTTATGTTTTTAGGCATTTAGTGGTTTATATGTTTTGTTTAAACAATGAAATAATAAAAAAATTATTTTTGATATTTTTTCACATTTTCAAAGGTTATAACCTTCGACAATATAATAATTTTAAAATTTTTTTAAAAATGTTAATAAGATATTTAGTAATAATAATCTTTATAATTATATATAATATAAACTAAATATAAACAATTTTATTCATAGATATGATATCAATTATCAAATAATAAATTAATATTTTATTATTATTATGATGGATATAAATTAAAATATAATTGCAAAACCTAAAATTAGTCAAAGTCCAAGTAAAATTTATTACTAAATAATAATTTTTGTTTTTTAGTTTTTGATTTTTTTATAAGCTTATATTTTTTTTTGATAAAAAATAAATTATTTAAATTATATTTGTATCACTCATAATTTATTTTGTCATTAATATTTTAATAAATTGTTTAACTTATATTTTAGGTTTGAGTTTTAAAGTTTAAGTATTTAGGGGCTTTTGTGTTTAGGAGTTTAGATGTTTAAGTGTTTAGGCATTTAGTGGTTTATAAGTTTTATTTAAACAATGATATAGCAAAAAATTTATTATTATTATTTTTTATAATTTTTGAAGAATATCCTTTGTAAATATAATAATTTTTAATTTTTTTTTTAAATGTAAATATAATATTTATTTATAATAATCTTCATAATTATAATTTATTTAAATTCAATATAAATAATTATATTGCTAGATATTGTAATTATGATCAAAATATAAATTAATAAACTATTATTAATAAAATAGTTATTATTTAAAAAGTATTTTCAAAATCTAAATTTATTCAAATCAAAGTAAAATATATTACTAAATAATAATTTTTTTAATGTTTTGCTTTTTTTATAAGTTTATATTTTTGTTATTAAAAATAAATAATTTAAATTATATTTGTCTTACTCATAATTTATTTTGTAATTTATAATTCTAAAATAATAAACTACTAAATAATTAAAATGAATATTTAAAATTATAATGAATACAAATAAAAGTGAGATTTATTATTTATTATTCAGGATATATCGGTTTAATGGTTTAAGTATTTAGGTGTTTTATGGTTTAGGAGTTTAGTGATTTAATTGTTTAGACCTTTAGTGATTTATAGTTTTTATTTAAAGAATGAAAAAACAAAAAATTTAATTTTTTGATTTTTTTTAATTTTTGAAGGTTGTAACATTTGAAAATATAATAATTTTTAAATTTTTTTAAATGTGAATATAATATTTAGTTATAATAATCTTAATAATTATATATAATGTAAACTCAATATAAATAATTTTATTGATAGATATTATAATAATGATCAATAAATAAATTAATAAACTTGTATTTATAAGAATGATATAAATTAAAATATAATTGTAAAATCTAAAATGATTCAAAATCAAAATAAGATATATTATTATATAATAATTTTTTATTTTTAAAATTTTGCCTCTTTTTATGAGCATTTTTTATTTGATGAAAAATAAATTATTTAAATTATATATGTCGCACTAATAATTTATTTTGTAATTAATAGTTCTATAAAAATAAACTGATAAATAATTAAAATAAATATTTAAAATTATAATGAATACTAATAAAACTGAGATTTATGATTTATTATTTAGACTATACTAATTTAATGTTTTAAGTATTTATGGGCTTCGGGGTTTAGTAGTTTAGTCATTTTAGTATTTAGTCATTTAGTGGTTTATAGGTTTTATATAAAAAATAAAATAACAAAAAATTTAATTTTGTTATTTTTTCTCATTTTTGAAGGTTATAACCATTGAAAATATAATAATTTTTAAATTTTTTTTGAAAAGTGAATACAATATGAAGTTATAATAATCATAATAATTATATATCATATAAATTCAATATAAACTATTTTATTGATATTTATTATAATAATGATCATAAAAAATTAATAACATATTATTAATAAGATAAATATTGTTTAAAATATATTTGCAAAACCTAAAATGACTCAAAATCAAAGTGAAATATTTTACTAAATATTAATTTTAAATTTTTAAAATTTGTATCCATTTATAAGCCTATATATTTTTTGATGAAAAATAAATTATTTAAATTATATTTGTCTCACTAATAATTTATTTTTTAATTTATATTTCTATAAAATTAAATTAATAAATAATTATAATGTATATTTAAAATTATAATGAATACTAATAAAAATGAGATTTATGATTTATTATTTAATTGTTTAAGTTTTTTGTGGTTTTGGGGTTAAGTAGTTTATTGATTTATATGTTTTCACATTTTCGTGTTTATAGGTATTATTTAATCAATGAAATAACAAAAAATTTATTTTTATGAATTTTCGTGATTTTCAAAGGTTATAACCTTTAAAAATATAATATTTTTTAAATTGTTCTAAAATATGAATACAATAATTAGTTATAATAATCTTAATATTCATATTTGTTGTAGATTCAATATAAAAAAATGTATTAATATATACTATAATAATGATCAAAAAATAAATTAATAAACTATTATTAATAAGATAGATATTAATCAAAATATATTTGCACAACCCAAAATAATTCAAAATCAACGTAAATTATATTACTAAATTAAATTTTAAATTTTTGAAATTTTGTTTATTTTTATAAGCTTATTTTTTTTCAAAAAAATAATTTATTTAAATTATATCTGTTTCACTCATTATTTATATTGTAATTTAATATTTCTATAAAAATAAACTCAAAAATTATTAAAATGAATATTTAAAATTATAATGAATACAAATAAAAATGAGATTTATGATTTATTATTTAGGTAATATAGGTTCAATGGTATAAGTATTTAGGGGGTTTTGGGGTTTTGGAGTCTAGAGATTTAAATGTTTAGGCATTTAGTGGTTTATAAGTTTTATTTAAATAATAAAATAATACAAAATTATTTTTGTGATTTTTTATCATTTTTGAAGGTTATAACCTGTGAAAATATAATAATTTTTAAATTTTTTTAAATGTGAATATAATATTTAGTTATAATAATCTTAATAATTATATATAATGTAAACTAAATATAAATAATTTTATTGATAGATATTATAATAATGATCAATAAATAAATTAATAAACTTGTATTTATAAGAATGATATAAATTAAAATATAATTGTAAAATCTAAAATGATTCAAAATCAAAATAAGATATATTATTAAATAATAATTTTTTATTTTTAAAATTTTGCCTCTTTTTATGAGCATTTTTTATTTGATGAAAAATAAATTATTTAAATTATATATGTCGCACTAATAATTTATTTTGTAATTAATAGTTCTATAAAAATAAACTGATAAATAATTAAAATAAATATTTAAAATTATAATGAATACTAATAAAACTGAGATTTATGATTTATTATTTAGACTATACTAATTTAATGTTTTAAGTATTTATGGGCTTCGGGGTTTAGTAGTTTAGTCATTTTAGTATTTAGTCATTTAGTGGTTTATAGGTTTTATATAAAAAATAAAATAACAAAAAATTTAATTTTGTTATTTTTTCTCATTTTTGAAGGTTATAACCATTGAAAATATAATAATTTTTAAATTTTTTTGAAAAGTGAATACAATATGAAGTTATAATAATCATAATAATTATATATCATATAAATTCAATATAAACTATTTTATTGATATTTATTATAATAATGATCATAAAAAATTAATAACATATTATTAATAAGATAAATATTGTTTAAAATATATTTGCAAAACCTAAAATGACTCAAAATCAAAGTGAAATATTTTACTAAATATTAATTTTAAATTTTTAAAATTTGTATCCATTTATAAGCCTATATATTTTTTGATGAAAAATAAATTATTTAAATTATATTTGTCTCACTAATAATTTATTTTTTAATTTATATTTCTATAAAATTAAATTAATAAATAATTATAATGTATATTTAAAATTATAATGAATACTAATAAAAATGAGATTTATGATTTATTATTTAATTGTTTAAGTTTTTTGTGGTTTTGGGGTTAAGTAGTTTATTGATTTATATGTTTTCACATTTTCGTGTTTATAGGTATTATTTAATCAATGAAATAACAAAAAATTTATTTTTATGAATTTTCGTGATTTTCAAAGGTTATAACCTTTAAAAATATAATATTTTTTAAATTGTTCTAAAATATGAATACAATAATTAGTTATAATAATCTTAATATTCATATTTGTTGTAGATTCAATATAAAAAAATGTATTAATATATACTATAATAATGATCAAAAAATAAATTAATAAACTATTATTAATAAGATAGATATTAATCAAAATATATTTGCACAACCCAAAATAATTCAAAATCAACGTAAATTATATTACTAAATTAAATTTTAAATTTTTGAAATTTTGTTTATTTTTATAAGCTTATTTTTTTTCAAAAAAATAATTTATTTAAATTATATCTGTTTCACTCATTATTTATATTGTAATTTAATATTTCTATAAAAATAAACTCAAAAATTATTAAAATGAATATTTAAAATTATAATGAATACAAATAAAAATGAGATTTATGATTTATTATTTAGGTAATATAGGTTCAATGGTATAAGTATTTAGGGGGTTTTGGGGTTTTGGAGTCTAGAGATTTAAATGTTTAGGCATTTAGTGGTTTATAAGTTTATTTAAATAATAAAATAATACAAAATTATTTTTGTGATTTTTTATCATTTTTGAAGGTTATAACCTGTGAAAATATAATAATTTTTAAATTTTTTTAAATGTGAATATAATATTTAGTTATAATAATCTTAATAATTATATATAATGTAAACTAAATATAAATAATTTTATTGATAGATATTATAATAATGATCAATAAATAAATTAATAAACTTGTATTTATAAGAATGATATAAATTAAAATATAATTGTAAAATCTAAAATGATTCAAAATCAAAATAAGATATATTATTAATAATAATTTTTTATTTTTAAAATTTTGCCTCTTTTTATGAGCATTTTTTATTTGATGAAAAATAAATTATTTAAATTATATATGTCGCACTAATAATTTATTTTGTAATTAATAGTTCTATAAAAATAAACTGATAAATAATTAAAATAAATATTTAAAATTATAATGAATACTAATAAAACTGAGATTTATGATTTATTATTTAGACTATACTAATTTAATGTTTTAAGTATTTATGGGCTTCGGGGTTTAGTAGTTTAGTCATTTTAGTATTTAGTCATTTAGTGGTTTATAGGTTTTATATAAAAAATAAAATAACAAAAAATTTAATTTTGTTATTTTTTCTCATTTTTGAAGGTTATAACCATTGAAAATATAATAATTTTTAAATTTTTTTGAAAAGTGAATACAATATGAAGTTATAATAATCATAATAATTATATATCATATAAATTCAATATAAACTATTTTATTGATATTTATTATAATAATGATCATAAAAAATTAATAACATATTATTAATAAGATAAATATTGTTTAAAATATATTTGCAAAACCTAAAATGACTCAAAATCAAAGTGAAATATTTTACTAAATATTAATTTTAAATTTTTAAAATTTGTATCCATTTATAAGCCTATATATTTTTTGATGAAAAATAAATTATTTAAATTATATTTGTCTCACTAATAATTTATTTTTTAATTTATATTTCTATAAAATTAAATTAATAAATAATTATAATGTATATTTAAAATTATAATGAATACTAATAAAAATGAGATTTATGATTTATTATTTAATTGTTTAAGTTTTTTGTGGTTTTGGGGTTAAGTAGTTTATTGATTTATATGTTTTCACATTTTCGTGTTTATAGGTATTATTTAATCAATGAAATAACAAAAAATTTATTTTTATGAATTTTCGTGATTTTCAAAGGTTATAACCTTTAAAAATATAATATTTTTTAAATTGTTCTAAAATATGAATACAATAATTAGTTATAATAATCTTAATATTCATATTTGTTGTAGATTCAATATAAAAAAATGTATTAATATATACTATAATAATGATCAAAAAATAAATTAATAAACTATTATTAATAAGATAGATATTAATAAAATATATTTGCACAACCCAAAATAATTCAAAATCAACGTAAATTATATTACTAAATTAAATTTTAAATTTTTGAAATTTTGTTTATTTTTATAAGCTTATTTTTTTTCAAAAAAATAATTTATTTAAATTATATCTGTTTCACTCATTATTTATATTGTAATTAATATTTCTATAAAAATAAACTCAAAAATTATTAAAATGAATATTTAAAATTATAATGAATACAAATAAAAATGAGATTTATTATTTATTATTTAGGTAATATAGGTTCAATGGTATAAGTATTTAGGGGGTTTTGGGGTTTTGGAGTCTAGAGATTTAAATGTTTAGGCATTTAGTGGTTTATAAGTTTTATTTAAAGAATAAAATAATACAAAATTATTTTTGTGATTTTTTATCATTTTTGAAGGTTATAACATTTGAAAATATAATAATTTTTAATTTTTTTCAAATGTAATTATAATATTTAGTTATCATAACTTAATAATTATAAGACATTTTAAATGAATATAAGTAATTTTATTGTTCGATATTATTAAAATGATCACATAAAAATTAATAAACTATTATTAATAAGATTGATCGCAATTAAAATATAATTGCAAAACCTATATATAATGATTCAAAATCAAAGTAAAATATATTACTAAATAATAATTTTTTATTTTTATATTTTTACTTCTTTATATAAGATTATTTTTTTTATTTAAAATAAATTTTTAAAATTATATTTGTCTCACTCATTATTTATTTCGTGATTGATATTTCTATAAAAAATAAACTAATAAATAATTAAAATGAATATTTAAAATTATAATGAATACAAATTAAAATAAGATTTATTATTTATTATATATGGTTTACCTGTTTAAGGGTTTGATTATTTAGGAGTTTTGTCGTTTAGGAGTTTAGCAATTTATGTTTTTAGGCATTTAATGGTTTATAGGTTTTATTTATATAATAAAAATTTAAAATTATTTTTTTGATTTTTTCTAATTTTCAAAGGTTATAATCATTGAAAATAAAATAATTTTTAAAATTTTTTGAAATGTGAATACAATGTATATTTATATTAATCTTACTAATTATATATCATATAAATTCAATATAAATAATTTTAAAGATAGATATTATAATAATGATCAAAAATTAAATTAATATTCTATTATTAATAATATAAATATTAATTAAAATATATTTACATAACACAAAATGATTCAAAATCAAATCAAAATATATTACTAAATAATAATATTTAATTTTTAAAATTTTCCTTCTTTTTATAAGCTTATATTTTTTTTATTAAAATAAATTATTTAAATAATATTTGTCTCACTCGAAATTAATTTTGTAATTAATTTTTCTAAAAAATTAAACTATAAATAGTTAAAATGAATATTTAAAATTATAATAAATAAAAATAAAAATGAGATTTATTATTTATTAAGTATTATATACCTGTTAAAAGGTTTATGTATTTAGGGGTTTCGGGATTTATGAGCTTACTAATTTAAGTAAGTAAGCATTTAATGATATATAGGTTTTATTTAAAAAAAGGAAGAACAAAAAATTTATTTTTATTATTTTTTCTCATTTTTTAAGGTTATAATATTTGAAAATATAATAATTTTTAAATTTTTTTTAAAAGTGAATACAATATTTAGTTATAATAATCATTATATTTATATATCATATAAATTCAATATAACCAATTTTATTGATAAATATTCTAATAACGATAAAAAAATAAATAAATAATCTATTATTAATAAGATAATTATTAATTAAAATATAATTACAATATAATTACAAAACCTAAAATAATTCAAAAGAAAAGCAAAATATATTACAATATAATAGTTTTTTGTTTTGATTTTTTTTATTTTAAAAAATTTATCTATATTTTTTGATTAAAAATAATTTATATAAATTATATTTGTCTAACTCATAATTAATTTTTTATTAATATTTATATAAAAATAAACAAATAAATAATTAAAATGAATATTTAAATTTATAATCAAAAAAATGAGATTTATTAATTATTATTTAATGTATACCAGTTTAATTTTAATTATAAATGTCTCAATAATAATTTATTTTATAATTAATATTTCTATAAAAATAAACTGATAAATAATTAAAATAAAAATTTTAAATTATACTAAATAATAATTAAAATGAGATTTATGATTTATTATTAATGTATACCAGTTTAATGGTTTAAGTATTTAGATGTTTTGTCATTTGAAAATTTAGCGATTTATGTTTTTAGGCATTTAGTGGTTTATAGGTTTTATTTAAACAAAAAAATAATAAACAAATTTTTATAATTTTTTCTGATTTTCATAGGTTATAACCTTTGAAAATATAATAATATTTAAATTTTTTTAAATGTAAATATAATATTTTAGTTATAATAATATTAATAATTATATATCATATAAATTTAATATAAATAATTTTATTGATAGATATTATAATAATGATCAAAAATTAAATTAATAAATTATTAATAAAGAGATAGAAATTAATTAAAAAATATTTACAAAACTCAAATTGATTCAAAATTAAACGAAAATATATTACTGGATAATATTTTAAAATTTTTTAAATTTTAAATTTTTACTTCTTTTATATGCATATATATATTATTTCATTAAAAATAAATTATTTAAATTATATTTGTCACACTCATAATTTATTTTGTAATAAATTTTTAAATAAAAATAAACTAATAATTAATTATAATGAATATTTAAAATTATAATAAATAGAATTAAAAATTAGATTTATTATTTATTATGTATTATATATCGGTTTAATGGTTACTGTATTTATGCATTACGGGTTCTAGGAGTTTACTTATTTAAGTGTGTATGCATTTAGTAGTTTATAGGTTTTATTTAAAAAATAAAAAAACAAAAAATTTATTTCTATTATTTTTTGATATTTTCAAAGGTTATAACCTTATAAAATATAATAATTTTTAAATTTTTATCAAAAGTGAATTCAATATTTAGTTATAATAATCATTATATTTATATATCATATAAATTCAATATAAACGATTTTATTGATAAATATTCTAATAATGATCAAAAAATAAATTAATAATCTATTATTAATAGGAGAAATATCAATTATAATATAATTACAAAACCTAAAATGATTCAGAAGTAAAGCAAAATATATTAATATATTATAATTTTTTGTTTTGAAATTTTTTTTTCTTTTAAAAAGTTTATCTATATTATTTTGATGAAAAATAATTTATATAAATTATATTTGTGTAACTCATAATTTATTTTGTAATTAATATTTATATAAAAATAAACAAATAAATAATTAAATTTGAATATTTAAAATTAATATGAAAAAAATGAGATTTATTCTTTATTATTTAGGATATACCAGTTTAATTTAAATTAGATCCGTCTCACTAATAATTTATTTTGTAATTAATATTTCTATAATAATAAACTGATAAATAAATAAAATAAAAATTTAAATTATAATGAATAATTAAAATAATTTATTTTGTTCTTCTCTCAACTCTATAATGATTGCTAAAGCTCTATCCAAAATAATAGGAGCTTTTACTTTATCGAAATTATGTCTCATCATATTTGATGTTGAATCACTGGGCTATCAAAGGTAATTTGACTCATGTACGCTAACAGACTAAACCAAAGTTGTACCCCTATGTGTTGAAATAGCTAGTTGTTTAGGATGCTATTTATATTGATTATTGTATTTTCTTCTTAAATATCTCTCATGCACACATTCAAAGCAATTTCTTTAAAACATAGTTCACCTCTAAATAAATAACCACCTTGTAGCCAATAGAACAAACTAGCCCCAGGGTGGTTTGAGCAGGCAAGAAGTATGGGCTCTCTTCCAATCAAGAATCAAAAAATTTATTTTATTGGCATGTCTAAGCCTTTTTTTTATATCCTCATGGATATGAAAAGTATCATTTATTTCTTTTTATATAAAATGAGTTATGTATACAAGCTCACAATACCCAAAAAGGTATAAATGAATCATATTCAAATGTATAAAAGGTTTTAATCATTGCTCAATATGTTAGTCTTGCATATTGACTCTTGAGGTCACAAATCAAAGGAAAAAGCCATAGTGATATTTCCAATCCCATGAATTTTAGCTATAGAAAGTTATAAAGAGTAGTACTCGAGCTTTAACTATTTCTACGGTCATGACTTTTGCTCTTGAGAAATGTCCAAAGTTACAATCATTCCTAGTGCAATGACTTTGCAATATAAAGATAAAAATGCACACGCTATGGTCATATCCAATATTGTGACCTAGTATTATAGTGATTAAATATGTATCCATGATCATTCTTAGTTCATAACAATATGTTCAATAGAGAGACACAAGTTATGGCATATTCTCATCGATATGATTTTGTGTTCTAGAGACAAAATAAACAATCATGACCATTGCTAATGCTACAATAATCTAAAGCAAGAAAGAGACTGAATCCATAACTCACCCCTTGAGTCATGACTTTGAGTTACATATACAAAAAGATAAATCTGTGACATTCCTAAAAGTTGTGAATTTCTATTTAAATTTAACACTTAGTCATTTGATTATATAAGTGCAAAACATGAGATTTAGGATTTAGGGTTTATGGAGTAGAGTTATAGTTTATGGTTTAAGGTTTAGGATTTAAACTTTAGGGTTTATGGTTTTTTTTTGTTTTTTTTTTGGAAAATACACACTTTATTTATCATTTAGGCACACAACTTAAAAGAGACTAAAAAGATAATAATGTGACTAATTTAGGCCAGCCCACCAAATCCTATGCACCTTAATGATTCTATGCATAAAATACATAAAAAAACATAATGCCTACTAATTCCAAGCGTACGAATATAACTAAAATCACCTGGCATTCCCGGACATCAGAGTTGGCATTGAGTCATTATGCGCACTGCGTCCTTTCCATTCAGATTTGTCCAAGCCTTTTGGAGGAACCTGAATGATGCACCATATTAAAACTATGCAAATAGAAGATTGTGCATGTGTGTGACATGCAGCATCAAGTGTTTGCCTATGTCATTGCTATGCAATGGAATACATGTAAAACTAAATACCCATAAATCCACAAGTCCATATCTATGGCACTTTGTCAATTCATTCTCACCTCTGAATTCCACATTCTTTTGCTCCAATGATCTTCAAAAGCGTATCTCTTGGGTTAGAATGCTTCCTCCTCGAGCTCCAAGAAGTGGTTGTATGTTGCACCGACAAAATATCAAAAAATATGCATGCATTGGTGTGCATGTGTGATGAGGTCCATCTCATAGTCTAATTATCTACGCGTACAACCAAACTAGAATACAAGTAAAATTACAAAATGCTATAAAGATGGGTCTTCTGCTCCTGGGAGTGTAGCATCGCCTAATGTGTATTTACAAAATGCATTAGTTGGCCCTACTTAGAGATACTCATGGGTCCAGTTGCCCTCATTGCATGCTACATAGAGAACCAACAAGATTGTGTGTGTGAGTATGTCATGATCCATCTCTACAAGTACATTGTGCATACAAAGTCCATAATACAAATAAGACTACAAACATAAACTACAAGTTTGAATCTTTCTCTCCCGTGTGGCTGGTATGGACTCCATTGCTTACTGGCCCTACTTGGTGATGCTTCGGATTTTTCCGGCTCTCCAATTAATCATGGATTACCCGCTACTCCTATTGGGCAACGGTTGGGTGGCCCTCTATGCTGCCTGATAGGGCTAGTGGGACCCACTCCTAGCTACTCCTGGGTTTACTACCGACCACTTTGCTCGGTCTCGTCTCTTGTCTGAATGTTATCATTCAGGCTTGCTAGCGGGGCCCTCTCTAAGCTGGTAGCCCATAATTCTGGCTGCTTCCAGGACTTGCTAGCCCCTCTAAATGCCACACCAAAATGGACAAGAATATGTGCATGTGTTTACTGTGGTCCATCGTTATGTGTGTGTGGTGCAGCAGTATCAAGGTTTAGGAGTTTAGTAATTTAAGTATTTAGTTATTTTGTGGTTTATAGGTTTTATTTAAAAAATTAAAAAACAAAAAAAAAATTTATGATTTTTTTCATTTTCAAGGTTATAACCATTGAAAATATTATAATTTTTTATTTTTTTTTCAAATGTTAATACAATATTTAATTATAATAATCATAAAAATTAAATATCATGTTAATTTAATATAAATAATTTTATTGATCGATATTATAATACTGATCATTAAATAGATTAATAAATTATTATTAATAAGATAGATATTAATTAAAATATATTTGTAAAACCTAAAAAGATTTAAAATCAAAGTAAAATATATTACTAAATAATAATTTTTTATTTTTAAATTTTTGATTCTTTTTATAAGCTTATAAATTTTTTTGATGAAGATAAATTATTTAATTATCTTTGTCTCATTCATAATTTTATTTTGCAATTAATATTTCTATAAAAATAAACTAATAAGTAATTAATATGAATATTGCAATTATCATAGCTCATACCATGCTGGGTCAACACGAGCCGTGTTGGGCCGACACGAGCCATGCCTCATGCTATGTGAGGCATGGCCAGCCCATTGGCACAATCCACCATGCTGGGTACCCAGGATCAGCCATGGATCACGAGTTAAGTCTCGTCGAGTGACAGCCCGTGGATCTGGATTTATATTTTTAAAATATAGCCACGTAAATCAGATCTTAGTTACATGACCAATTACAATTAGTCAGGTAAATAAGAGTTGACTTACACCACAATAGGGTCAGATGACCCTGCTCCCATGACTCATCACCCTTAAAACAGAGGACCAACTCCGCAACCAACCCATGGCATGGCTCGACTAGTGCCATGTCATACCACGAAGACACAGCCACATGGCAGATCAGATGGCATGCAGCTGTCAGCACATGGTCATTACAGGCACCAAGGCACTACCTGATCGGCCACTGCCAGCAAGGCAATTAGTCCGTGTCAATCTTACCTCCCACATGATAGCTCGACTGGGCCGCCAAATTTAAGGTAGAGTTGGTTCAACACACCCAATTTACATTTTCGCCCTTCAACAAACTCTTACAATATGCTGCTAGAATGGGACACACATATGTGAGACAAAAGATAGTCAGAAATATAAAAGAAGATTGAAAAAACAATATTTTAATTAAAATTAAGAAATAAATTATATTTTGTAATTCCTCCTCTTCCACGCAGCATTTTTATTAGCCTTGAAGCCCAAAGACTGGACCCCTCTACCCTTTACACGCCTTCCTTCCCCACCACCATTATTATTATTATTATTATTATTATTATCATCGCTATATTCTTCTTCTTCGTCTAGCCTGTGCTTCTTCCTGTGCGGCTTGACAAAGCTCTTGGAGATGAAAGAAATCTCTCTGGAACCGCCAGCCCCGAACTTAACGTTGCTTGGGGCAGCACGAAGTGTATTTTGTGGAGGATCATCATCAGCAAGAGCAGCGATCCTCTCTTCCAAAGTAAGAGCATCCTCTTTTACAAGTGATCTGCTGTTCCAGAATGCTTCTGGGTGCCTCTCGTCCTTCACTTCGTATAACTAGATGGCATCAAAAATAGACATCAGCACCATAGAGTAGAGACCGTGACCCAGCCAGGGGCTCGCTGACACGAGACGATGGGCTGGGGCAGGCTAACCCATGCTGCCATGAAAGACCGACTTACACAGGAACCCGTGGCATCTATTTTACGAACCCATCTCCATCACTGTGATCCATGGAGGAGGCATCAGAGTCGCTCGCCGTTGAGCCCTCGTTCTTCACCGGCTCAAAATGCTCCTCCTAACAAAGAGGTCTGTTTCTTGGGCCCTCCCGGATGCAGATCCAGATACTGCTGTGAGTTCTTATCAATCTCAAAGTCATAACTCACATTATATTTTTTTTTAAAAAAAGATTAAAAAAAAGATAAAAATGGACGAGGTACCTCGTCCTCGAACAGGCACGCGAATCGCTCATTTTTCAGCACCTCGCTGCCAAGTCCCTTCTTTTTCTTTGAAGTTTGTTTCTTCTCGTTTTCTACGGTCTCATCCTTTTCTTTCTCATCAGCTTCGTTCTTAAATATACTTGCGGCAATTTCCCTATTAACTTTCGGTAATCTAATCTGCTTCTGCAGCACACACACACACGCACGCACATGCACACGCATGCACATACGCACGCACGCATGCACAAAACATTTAAAGAGTAGTTTTGGCGGAGAAAAGCAAACTCCGTCTCGGTGAGGAGAAGTACAATTTTTTGTGAGGAAAACATACTGTGATATGAGAGGCCCGCACTTGTTCCATCTTCTCTTTTTTCTGCTCCTCAACATATGTTTCGTATGAAAAAGGATCGGCCCACTGCTTACACTACAACAAGAGATATAGACATGCATGAATATGTAAGCATCTATCTTTTTTATGATCTTTTTTATTTTATCCCCTTCATGCCCCTCCACCCAACCCTATTATCAGTCAGTAAAGTATAGGGCCCATAAGTACCCCATATATGGGCCTCGAGGCCCCATATAAGGCCCCCTTCCAGGCGGTATGAATAGGGTTGGAGCAAGCAAAGTATCCACCGTGGCACCAGCATGGCAGCTACAATGGATGGACACCAACAATGGTGGTGCACGAGGTGATAGGCAGGCTCACACACCTGATAAAAAACCTAAAGTCACATATATGAACGTCACAAATTTGAAATTATTTTAACATAAATAATAATCTAAAAAACAGGAATTTTTTAAAAAAAATTGACAAAATATTGACATCATAAAAAAAATTATAGTTTCAAAATTAATAATAGAACAGAAGTCACCTCCCATAATGTAGAAGAAACAGTAGGGGACCCCTCTCATAGGGAGCTTAGCTGGTGAAGACTCTTGGCAAAGACCATGAGGTCACGAGTTCAAGTCTTATCGGTGGGGGGTACTGGGGATATTCCTTAGCT
This sequence comes from Sapria himalayana, assembly GCA_029783825.1. Taxonomy (NCBI): domain Eukaryota; kingdom Viridiplantae; phylum Streptophyta; class Magnoliopsida; order Malpighiales; family Rafflesiaceae; genus Sapria; species Sapria himalayana. Next base: position 19,950 of record JAREIK010010007.1, on the reverse strand, counting down.
GCTCGGTTCTCTGGGAGCCCAAGGGGACGTAAGGGGCCACGTAAGTGGGCCCTGTAGTCCTTGTTGTTCAAAAAAAAAAGAAGATGAAGAAGAAGAAATAGAGTGAGGTGCTCACCTTCAGATACAACTGGTGGTCAATGAAAAATCCATGCATGGAAGGCTTCAAGAGATCGGTGCCGATCAATTTAGTCGAGTTCAATTTCTCAATATCATCCCTCGTTAAGAATTTGTAATTATCATATATGGTTTTTTTTGCATTCTCTTCCAGCTCTTCCTGCAAGGTTGAATTGTAATTATCATAAAAGATCAGGGCCATTTCTGTCAACCAGCACAAAAAAAAGAGAGAGGGAGAGAGAGCAGATGCACACATTTGTTTTCTCAAAGTAAGAACACCACTTAGGAGCTGGGCCCAAGGAAGGCAGAAAGTAGGATCGAACCAGGCTGCTCTCCAGGGCCAGAAAGATCAAGCCACTCCCAGCAAAAACACAGACATCATTTATCATCTGGCCCGAGGGCTCGATGCTAGTCATGCCATCACCCTGCACCACAGAAAAATCACGAGGCACCCCCCGCAAAAAAAAGGCACTAGAGAGATCATCCTACCGTCTCTGGATCCCATATTCTTACAACATGCTTGTCAGAAGTGATTAGCTTACGTTCACAATTAAGAGTTTATGCCACTTGATATCCAATATCGGGCTACCATACCTGCACGAAAACTTCAATTAAAAAAAGAAGAAACAAAAAAAAAAGTGAAGGGCAACTTGGGAATTGTTGTCTAATAAATACACTTACATGTGATCTTTGACTGTATCGGGCAATGGTGATCGTAGATCATAAAGCAACACCTGCAAATGATTCAAATTAGCTTTCGTAAAGCATCAATCTTTTTTTAATTACATTACGCACGGATGCATGAAGCGTAGCATGGCAGGCTGGGTCTCACAAGGGTGCTGATGTGAGGCCGCCACACAGGCAGCTCCGTTGTGAGAATGAGTAGGCCCGTGACAAGCAAGCCCTTGATTCGAGACTCATCAGACACAACTTTTATAAATTTCAGGGATAAAATTGTCAAAATATTAACCTCTCTCAGACCTGGCACTAAGCCACGTGCACCGAATTTGAGTAAAAATGTGTGAAAATGCTCCAACAGGAGAGTGCAAGTGGACTAAAGGTGAAGCAACTTTAGAGTTCTAGCATGCCGGTCCTATTGAGCCTGGGGAGTTGTCGCTAGTATGGGACTCGACTGTGAAGAAGGGTATTGGTCTATCATGCACGGACTAATCATGAGCTAAGGCCACTTTCACGATGAGCCCAGGCTAGGGCGAAACCAATCAGGATAGGTGCAGTGAAGTATAGCATGGCAAGTTGGGTCCGACAAGGTGTTGATGTGGGGCCGCCGAACTGGTAGCTTCCCTGGGCAAATGAGTAGGCCAATGAAAACCGAGCCTCTATTTCGGGGCACACCAAATACAACTTTTTTCACTTTCAGGAGTAAAGATGTCGAGATATTAACTTCTCCCAAATCTTGCACTTAGCTTCATGCATTGGGTGCATGACTTTTTTATATTGACACCAATGATTAAAATATCGGTTTCTACGAAAATATTGGTACATTAATTTTACGTAAAGGCGCCAAACGGAATGTGCCGGGCCAGCCCATCACATTTTTTTCAGGCCCGACTGCGTTTTCATGCCGGCCAGGCACTGTTTTTGTGGGGTTCGGCCCGGCACGGGCCCGCAGCACGATCCGCCGGGTTCGGCCCGGTCGGGCCGAAACCTAAATTAAAAAAAATTAGTGTTTCGGCTCACCCAAAACCCTAAATTAAAAAAAAATTAGGAATTCACGCGCCCGAAACCCTAATTTAAAAAATAAATTAGAATTTCGGAGCACCAGAAACCCTAATTTTAAAAAAATTATGATTTGGACACGATACCGTGCCAACGGGCCACGGTACCATGTCGGGCCAGGCATGGCATGAGGCGCGGTTGGCCTCAGCATGGCACGGCACGATTGTGCCGTGATTGGGCACAGCACGAGCCAGGGCACGAAAAATTTTCTTGTCGGGCTGGCCCTGGCACTGCCGAACCGTGCCGTGCCTCGTGCAGGGCCGGGCCGTCCCGTTTGACACCTCTAATTTTATGAATAAATCGGATATATCGAAGATATATCAGTGAGTATTTGTAATTAAGCATCAATCAAGAATAGATATATCGGTATTAATAGATATATCGGTACTTAGAATTTATGGATATATTGGAAATTTATGGATATATCAAATGTTGCAATTTTCAATCTAAGAACAACTAATACGACACATGAAGCTCCTTAGGTGTTTTTTTTTGACATTTCTCATTTTCCAAGTTCTCACATTAATGCGATGGACACTAAACCTTTCCAGCATTGCTCCCAATTGCCATTAGAAAGTCTCCGTCATCCTCAAATTCCAAGGAAGTCACCTGCTTCAGAACAGAGAGGATTAAATAAATCAGAAGAAGAGGAATTATTATGTCGCCAAAGCCTATAAAAACGAAATTGACACACTCTCGCTCCGCGACCTGTCATCTGTGACAAGGCAGCCGATTTTGTTCCGGCAGAAGAAGCAAAAATTAACCTCATCGGTATCAGCAGCAATGATTCTTCCAACTGAAGATCTTTTTCTCGTATCCAAACATTCCACTGCACCATCTTCACCGCCACATGCTACAAGGCCATGAAGCTTGCTGAAATTATTTTAAAAAAGATAATTATGGCCATCTTGTCATCATAGTAATTGTCGAGGTGTCAAAAGGGCCGGGCCGCACCGGCCGGCCCTTTTTTTAGCACGAGCGTGCCTTCGTGCCGGGCTAGGCACGGTTTAAAAAAGCGGGCCCGGCACGGCCCGCAGGCACGACGGGCCATGCCGTGCGTGCCTGGTTCGCTTGGGCCTGGCCTGGCCGTACGGTTCGGGCATCGTGGGACCGTGGGTCTGGTCCAACCAGACCCGACCCTCGGTCTTTTTTGCGGGAGGGGCGATCGTGGGGTCGGGCTCGGGGGACACCCGACACGGGACGAACCCGTGCCGGGTCAGGCACGGCATGGCCCGTGCCTGACCCGGGCACGGCACGGGCGCAGGCACGAGATTTTCTCGTGCCGGTCCGGCCCGGCCCGGCCCGGTTGACACCTCTAAGTAATTGTGCACCGACAATTGCATGCGCTGAGCCACCCATGGGATCAGATCAACACTAAGAAAAGAGAATAAATGTAGAAAAAAAAATTGATAGCAAACCTGTGAGAAACTACATTGACTGCTGGGGATTGCGTGTTGAGGGGGAGAGGAATCTTCCCTGCACGAAACCACGAGCATGTACAAGAGCAACAATCATACAATTCAAATTCACAAGTCATTCCATAATATATAATGCAAGTATTGTGTTTTCATGAAATTTAAAAGTTGTCTTTACCCAATTTTCTAATTTTTATTTTCATTGAAAATAGTTTTTGGGGAACACGATTTTTCGTTTTTTCAATTTTATAAAACAAATTTAAATAAGTAATTAGAAAATAGTTTTTTTATTCCTGAAAATTAAAAAATTATTCATCTGTAAAAAAAGGGTTAGATAAAATGGGATTTACATCACAAATAATCAACATGAAGAAGTTTTAACTTGAACAAAGTTCAAGCCCCAATGTGGGGAAGAAAAACCAAGCCCATATGCCAACTTGAATGCCAATTTAGTTATTCAAGTGTTTTCTAATGTTTTGAAAAACAAAACATGATAAAAATAATCCTAAAAAAGAAAAAAGATAAAATTATTTAGGCAGCCCACGAATAGGTGCTCTCATCATAAAAGTAAAATAACAAAAAAAATATAAAAAAAAATAAAAGCTATAATATACTACTTTAAGTTGGCAGGTAAATTTCTATAATACTAACTTAAAGGAAAAATAAATAAATAAATAAATAAATAAATCGAAAATATTATCTACTTATATAAACAACAACATAGTATCTCAACCGAATTTTTATAGTAAAATAAAAAATAAATTATGATATACTTATACAAACAAAATCAAGTAAACATGACTACAAAAAAATAGCAAATCAAGCTCTCAGAGATAGTTTTAAGTCATATAATATATTCTACAATATACAAAATAGATATGAGCACTTTATCTCATCACAAAAATCAAGTGAAAGCTTTATTAGTACTCCCTCATCAAGAACGGCGAGAGAAAAAATATTTTCCATATATAATCCTAAAAATAAATCATCAATTAGCAAGAAACTGTCAATGACATGAGTATTCAAGTTGAGATCATTTTAACTGCTAGAGAAAAAGAATCTTAATTATCAACCCTAAAAATTTGGATAAATTCTCTCACACAATTTTAATTTCATGCAATCTCACTTACTATCAAGACTAATCTTTGCTAAGAACTCCACTTATAACTAAAAATAGACGTTCCTGAAAATTATGATACAAGTTCACAAATTCGATTAGAGTCGAACATATTTATGTCCTTCACCATACTTTAATATCATTCTGGTTGAAATAATATCTCAGAAAAATACTTTGGGAATCCTGATACTAACATGAGAAAATAATAAAAAATACAAAAACATATAAAAAGATACAAGTAAAACAAAACATAAAAATAAAGTAGCAAGTACAAAATTATTTATTAGGAAGCATGATCAGAAACTCAAGATAAAAAAATCGATTATAAGATATTCTGACTTCTCAGGAAACTTTGCTTTATTCTATACAAGCTGCACAAATTCTCTTCTCTTTCTCCTAATATCAACTCAAAAACATGAATGATTTAATCTTTCAGATTTTAACGATTAAAAATGAGTCATTCTTCACAAAATTAATTTGCTCAATATTTGGTAGCAGATGTGATAAGTCATGAAATGAATCATCAAATTGTAATTCGTTAAATTTATAAAAAAAAACTACCACTCTCTTCTAATTGGATATCTAACAAAGACTCTAAAAATGCACCCAAAAAAAAAGAAATTTATTTGTAGCTTATGAATCCTTATATGGGGAGCCCACGGCACAATTTGGGCATCGAGATGACAAATGAGCATGGCACAATCCACCTTTTCCAGCCTTATAGGCAGCAGGTGGACCATCCTATCAGACACGACCAAGCTTGTAGAGGTGCGCCGTGAAGTATCAGCCCACATTGGGTGGGCTGGGCCTATGGACAGGATCGAGGCACCTAATTTTTTTGAATGAAGACATTACTCTAAAAACTTTCAAACTTCAACGAAAAGCTTTTTTCTAAGATAAGAAATGACTACAAAAAAATATTTAGTTGGATATGATAGTTAAAACATATGAGTTAACTATATCTCTCATAAAACATCACTAAAAATCTTCTATCAAAGAAGTGTACTATTAGCCTCAATTAAATAAAGTTCCAATATTTTGGAATCTCATTTTAAAGAGATACACTCATACGTGAAATTTGATAAATAATCTCGCAGTCAGACATGTACTCTATATCATTGGTATTCATTAAAAATTTATATTTTTATTAAATTAATTCTAGATTCTTTGCAGAAAATAATTCTAAAATTATATTTGTATTAAATTAATTCTAGATTCTTTGCAGAAAATAATTCTAAATTATATATATTAATATATAATTTATTTCAAAAAAAATAAAATGAATAATTTTCAAAAAAAAATAATAAAATATCTCAGGTTATATATAATTTCAATTATAGTAGGTCCCCGGTCAAATCTAATAATATGTCAAGATATACTTTCTTATCTGACATACTTCATAATTTGACAGTAACATATTTATGATACTACAATTGAAAATTATCATTTTTAACATAAAATAAACAAAAAAAAATAATATATAATTATTTTACTCAATCTAAAATCAAGTCTATCTTTAAATATTTCATCCTACCAAATAATATCAATAAAAAAAATATCAAAATCAAATTATTTAACAAGACAACTCCCAAAATAAATTATTCAAATTTTTATTAATATAAAGTTAAATATTATTACTATAATACAATATTCAAAAAAACATGTAAAAAATAATAAATAATAAGCAATTATATATATAATAATACATGCTAGAATCCCTAAATAAATTTGATAGTTGGTCAATAATATATAGTATTCCAAATCTCTCTTCTCTAAAAATAACTTCTATTTATTCTTTCTGACACGATCACTTTTTATGCAATGTGTACCAAGAATCTCTTGCACATGCTTCTATCATGATCGGAACTCACCTTATCTCATAGGCAAGTAGCATATGATATCTCTTTACTACACGGTTTGCCACCTCATTCATACATGATTGACTTGCCTAATGATACAAATAGTAAGATATAAACATTCAAAATATGATTATGAAACCCCACAAAACTATTAGGTAAAGAATATCACATACAATGCAAAAAAAATTACACTATCTTGCTCCAATAGTCATATTCACCTCTGCTAGAAATACTACCAAAACTAAGCAGTTAAGTTATGTGAAATTGGTAAAGTGAGTAATAATCTATTCCACATATCTACACTTCTCTAATTTCAATACATCGGCTAACAAACCATATTATATATCTGAGTGATTTGGGATAAATATAAAGATACTACAAATTTTAATAACATATAGTACATTGTGAAACACATGAAAATTAAAAATATTTATGTATAGTTACATTATCTTAAAACAATTAATAATCAAGAATCAGTGACTAATTAGATCTCTTTTGTCTCATCACTAAAAGGGTAGTAATTTGCTAGAGGTGTCAATGATTTTAGGCCACTCAACCGGGCTACCGTAGCTGTCTATGCACGCACGGTACAGTAAACATGTTGTGCCTGGGCCCGGCACGGACCCTCGTCCAAAACTACCGGGTCCGACCTGTTTCAGGTCGGATCAAAACTCTAATTTTTTTAAAAAAATTAGGATTTTGGTGGTGCGCCACCGCGCTGCCGCGCATCTTCACCCTTTCGGGGCTCGGCGAGCCTCGGTCTCTCCGGCATCGGCTTGGTATTTACCATGGTTCGGGCGTGGTACGCTTGCTGTGCCAGCACAATGAGCCGGGGCACGACCACTGTAGCGTGACGTGCCCGTGCCGGATAGGGCCAGCCTGTTTGACCCTTCTATAATTTGCCATATTAATAGCTCCTAGTTAAGAAGAACCATGTGCAAACTCCAACAACTATACTTATTATTGATTGTCATAATTAGACAATCAATAGTTTGTCTTTCATAGTTTCTACATGATAATAGCTGGAATATGTTACTCCATCAATTTAGTCCTAGTAGGTAAATAAATATCACAATTACAAGTGCATTACACTGCATCACACTGCCACGCCATGCTGCAAACACACCTGCACACAATCAGACACTATGCACGCCACATCACATGATACTGCAAGTGCAGTAGACATTATCCCAAAAACATCAACACTGTTAACCACAGAACACACACATTGTGGACCCTATCGCCATAATATCACGCTAACATGCAGCACACCATCCAAGTCATGCCAACACGCAACACCATGCAGCCATGTCAATGCATTGCACCACACATTGCATGCCTTCAACTCATGTTAATGTAATTGTACCAACATTTTCACATTAATGCACTGCACCACATTGTGCACCATCCACATCACATTAACACATCGTTCGTGGGGCATTATCATCCACGCTGCACAAGGGCCCAGATATCGTTTTGCAATATCTCATTTTAGGGTGCGCAAACCCTAACTATGATATTATGATAGAAGTAAACTCAATAAAATATGAATAATATTTTTCATACCTGTCACCTAACTATGATATACATGAAATGAAGCAAAAAAGTTGGTCAAACGGATTCGTGCAGATGGCACTGACTAATAGTCTCCCTGGGCCTAGCCTGGCACAATTCCGGGCAGACACCACACCTAATGTATCTAATTCATCTCGGGTCCTGCAGGATCGTACCATGGTTTTTTGGGCAGCACCACCACACCACCATACACCACCACCAAAAAAAACTAGTTACCTAATTTTCTGTGAGCATTGACCAGTTCCCAAGTCACGGTCATCATGCCAGTGGACAAGTACCAACAAGCCAGGCATTGGGTGATGCCAGGTCAGGCACAAGACAAGGAAACCTCTGGCCTAACATGGCATGATTCGGGCTTGGGCCAGCATGACTCAGGTCCAGGCACAGTTCTGAAGCATGCAATGCTAGGGTCAGGCACGACTCAGTCGGGCTATGCCTCGAGCTATGACCGGGCCACACAGCCCACTTGACACCTCTTGTAAAACCATAACTTGTAGTTATACAAACAAAGAAAAAAACATTGAGATAGCCCATATATTGGGTGGTCCCATCATAAAAATAAAATAACAAAAAAAATAGAAAATCTAAATAAACTACAATTAAAAATAAATCCAACCAAACATCCAAAAAACTTAAAAATAATTGGGTTAAGTACAAAGCAATAATTATTTTTATAATGGATAAATGGAACATGAACTAAAAGTTTTTTTTTGGTTATATTATTCTTTAAATTCTTGACTCAATCCTCATGTTTGTATTTCAAAGTAATCTTCACATCCTAATTATCAAATGCATATTTTTCTGATTCCCAGACATGTGGATAGCCAGCCAACTAAAAAGCATCCACTATGTTCCATATTCAATCGAAAATGAAGAAATATCGCTATTATTAAGAGACATGTACTATAAACAAGTGAGCGAGACGACAAACTTGTTCTAAATTTAGCCGAAAGAGGTGAGGAGATGAACCAGCACAAAGCAAGTCACAGGTCCAACAATCATACGCAATGTCCCTCCCCATTCTGCAACAAGAGGAGCACATATAACTTCAATAAAAAAGTTGAGCAAGTCACATAAGATGAAGACTGTCCACAACACCAATCAAGAAGAAATCTTTGAATTAATCATTGTGTCTTAATTTCAAGCCAGTGCAATTGCCAATGAAAAATAGCAAGATTGATAAAGAAGAAACCTTGGGATACGTAAGCTTTAATGCTTTCCATATTTTGCATGCAGGCAAATAGATCGGTCAGCACATAAAATGCAATCTTTGAGAAGTCATCCGTCAGTATCTACATGAACACTAAAATATTCCATGAAAAATACATAAGCATCAAAGGCTAGCTGAACTAGCTACACATTCTAGTCAGACAAAACATCACGTGGTGTAACTTGTACGTCTTTGCACATGCCTAGAAATTAAGTATCTCAGAGTCAAAATCCCTTTCAAATTTCATGGAAAACTGCCTTAGTTCGTACACTTTAACTTGGGGTGGGTATATTCCTACATTATAATGATAATAATGACGAGGACAGGCAACAAGAACACACAAACTAATTCAATCAAATCTTCAAATTCAAATACCAGAAGCAATGAGAAACTCTCCGTTGGGTGTTACTTTAATTTTGGTTGTGGCAGTTTCAAACCTCAGATCTTGAATCAGCTCCACTCTTTGCTGATGATCTAGCAAAAGAGAAAAGGATAGAATGAAGAAAAAGAAAGGGTACTTCAATAAATCAGTTTTCACAGCAACCCACATAGACAACAACAATGGAATGCAATCGTGAGCATGGCATTGACTAGCTCCAATGGGCAACTTAATCTGGCCCAAAATCCCAAACCGATTTGACCCAAGTGTAGTCCGGCTCGATTTTCTGTCAATCCTAGCTAGAAAATGGGGCAGGTTTTGGGCAGGACAACATGGCCCAGGATTACCAGCACTTGAGACATTGTAAATGTAATTCTATCACTCATAGCCAAACCATTACAATTTCTAAATAAAAAGAATACGTTTTGATATATATTGCTGAGAAATTGGACTATCAGTTTAAGGAGGATATGAGAAGATGTATAGTTGATATCTCAAAATACATACACTGGAATATGTACCATGCACTATACTATATGTTCGTAACTACAATATACATCAAGAGAGCAATGCATATGTTTGTTATGAGCCCATTTGTTTCATCCAAGAAATGATAGATTAGAGTACAATTGGGGGTATATCATTTTTAGAGATAACTACAGCATGAAGAAATATGCAAAACACACACAATAGGCTATTAAGTATGATATTACTCTCAACAATACTATTAAGATTTTAGTGAGTACCAATGTTATTCTTTTGCTATGACTCATTTTTAAAAAACAAAAAAAACATAAATCATGATGTTATGCCTATATTGATTATCATTTCTTCCTTACGTATATCCCTTCCCAGACCATCGATTAATAAAATGAATTACTCATCAACTATAACAGGACAAATTATTACAAAGTATGATATTACTATCATTGAGTTATCATATCTATCAATGAGTTCACATTAACCTGAGCCTAAATATAGTAAAAAATCTTGAGTTGAGAAATCTTTTTCAAACCCAAATGATAGTATAAACAACAAATCTTCACTAGTACAAACTCATATTGAATCGGTATACAATAAACTTAATCACCCATAACTTAAAACTTATACAAGAAAAAAGTTATATATTCATCCTTTTCAAACTAGAGAGGAGCTTATCATTGAGCTAGATGATGCTACAACCAATCTCTCTGATATTGATCTTTCAATCACTCTTTGGAAGAAACCAATGACTTGCACATACCATTCGATTTCACAAATTTATCATAGTTTTTCTTTATTTCTTATTTTATTTATTTATTACATCTATTGACAATACTAGAATACTCAATTCATAGTTTAAGACATTATTTTATTCAAAATAACATCAGACAATGATCGAAAATATATATCTTCTCCACTCTAATATTACCTAAAAATAATATCATGACCATCAATAATGTCTATTATTGGTTATAGATATATGTTTATCATGAAGACAAATTCAAATTAAAAGATAAATCACATAAAATTGAGACTTGTATTAAAAGGATACACTTGATTATTTAGCATTGACTACAAGACACTTATTCACTAATGGTCAAGAAAATTTTAATGGATATTTTTATGTCACATATATTATCTCACATTTAAATGATACATCAACTAGATGTTAAGATTAAATTTCTTTATAATAACTTGAAAAATGAGATATATATAGAATAGCAACCTATGATACCAACAATACAATTAAAAATTATTTGCAAATAACAAAAATGTATTATATAGCCTAAAAGAATCATAGAAACCCTATTTTAAAAAAATTTTACAAATAATTACCTTATTTGAATTATATAAATATATTATTAATTTTTCATTATTCTTCTCAATGAATTTTTATGAAATGATAATTTTAGTACTTATCTATATAAATAATATTCTAACTACAAAAAATAATAAGTTATAAAATAATCAACTTAATGAATACTTTCAATCATAATTTCGGCAAAAAAATATCGGAAAACTCAATATTTTTTTGACATAAAAATAATTTATTATACAAAAAATATCATCTTGTCATATAGGATATATGCACATAATACTCTTTCAATAATTGATCTTTTAGATTATACTTCTCTATTGATCCAGAAATAAGAATCATAAAAAATATTAGCTATTTAATTATGATCAAATCATATATAGCATATACAATTAATATAATTAATTATTTTCTATATTATTTTATACATATTTATCTTGATGCAGCTATTCGCACACTTAGTAATGTGAAAAAATCTTCATAAATTGAGATTTGTTTCAAGAATCATAAATACTTTTAGTTCACCAAATATTTATACTCGAGTGTGACACTAATATGTGCTAATAGATGTACAACATGATTTTATAGTTTTCTTAGAATAACCTTACTAAAAAAAATAAGAAAAAAATAATTATACCAGAATCAAATATATTATTATATAATGATGTTTACTTATTAGATATTTTAAATATAACATCTGCTCGAATAAGATAACATATAATTTATCAACTATAAAATATATGATCCAACCTAAAATAATCAATAAAAACCTAATTTACAAGTTGTTCACAAATAATGACCTCATTTAGGTTAATAGGAAATGTTACTAATATATATTTTTTTCTTCCTGAAGTGTCCTGGTTACAAGATAATTTTAATATTTTTATACATAAAAAATATTCTAATTACAAGAGATAACAAGTTGAGCATCAATCACCTTAAAAAATACTTTCAACCATAATTTCACAAAAGAATCTTATAAGACTCGAATACTTTGTTAGCATAAAAATAATTTATTTTATAAAAATATCTTATTATCACACATGAGATATGTATTAAATACTCTTGTTAAAGTAGAGATTGATAATTTGAATTGTGCTCTAGCAGATACTCTTATTAATTAAATATTGACTTCACTCTTAATATGACATATCTAGTTAATTCTATTATATCTATAAAAATCAAAAAAGAAATATTAATTATTCAGATATGTTCAGATCAGTTAAACATATGTAGTCAATATAATTTATTATTTTCTATATTATGTCCAATATTTTTATCTTCATGTTGCTTTTTATATACTGAGATATATAAAGAAATATCTAAGATTTTAAAATCATAAACACTTATGATTGGATGAGCATTCAAATTCGAGTTGTGCATAATCATATATTGATAAAAAATCAATAATATGAATTTATAATTTTCTAAGAGACAATCTTATCTCCTAAAAAATAAATAAATTTATTTTAAGATTAAGTATAGAAAAAAAAAATCAGAGTAATATAAATAATTACTTATGAAACATATGAACTAACCAACTACACCAACTAATATATAACTAAACTCCAATTTATTTATTTTTCATTTCATAATTAACAAGAATCATTTAAAAAAAAATCTAAGATATCTTCTAATTCAAATCACTATGTTAGCACAAAATTAAATTATTGGTAATTTTACCAAAATTTAAAAGAATTTTAACTTGCTTAATATATATTTTATTATAAATAATCATTACTTCAAAATGAATGATCATCATTTATGTAAGATCTTTACTTTCTCACTAAGATTTTTAATTTTCTCATATTTATAACCTTTGACCATCTTATAAGCCTAAAAATATCTAATCAAAGTCAAATATAATGATTCATATTTTTCTTCTCTTTATTTATCTCTCTTTCTTTATAATAGTTTGTTTATTTTAAAAAAAATTAAATATTATAACAAATGCACAAGGCTCCGATTTTAGCATGTGATTTATGAAAAGTCTCACCCCAAAATTCAGAATTATATTTAATGAGTCTCAAATTTAATACCTACTTTAATTGGTCGAAAATATTTTTCATCATAACAAAACATGATTTCCATCATATGCATGTAACACAATGACTTCTCAAATGAGCAATCATCCAAATATTATTCTCTCACAAATATATTTAACTTTAAAATTTTTATAAAATTTAGAGTATTAACATTTATATAATCACACACCAAATATAAACGTACCAAATATTTTTTTTCCAATTTAATATACCAAAATATCCATGCAATAGATAAGAAAATGCAGATTAAATAAATTTTTGTTGTGGCACCTATTATTTTTCATTCATATGAATTTAGATGTTAAAAAACAAGATTCTCATTGCACTAGAGTGCTACAATTAATTATAATGCTCATACTTCAAATCATTTTATAGTTTATATCACATGGAATTTAAAATTTTATTTATTTTTATTTAATTAATGGTTGAACATGATATTGAATTTTTGCACAAATCAACTAGGAATATGTACCACTTTTCTAATGCCATTAATATTATTTAGACTAAACGTCTAAAACTAATCAAGTTTAAAGTTTGTTACCATTTGTCTAACTATGATACAATTTTCACAATGACCAATATTTTTTTTATGTGCTTCTTATCCTCTTCAATTAATACTAATTGCATGCATACTAAAGTGCACAACACAAGCATTAAATGAATTTCATCAAACAAAAAACATGAATCGATGAAGCATCTACTACTTATTAAGGATACAAATACAACAAATACATTCATTATACAAATTCCTAGTCACGTGATATTCCTTTGATAAGAACTCATCAACTAGTGACTCATAGTACCATGCTAAGATAGAGTCATTCACGAAGATTAATGAAATATCAACTCATATAAAAGTATCTCCTCGAATAACTCCATACCTTTGTCTTTACGAAGGCACGCTGCTTCTTCACGGACATCAAGCTGGTGAGCGAGTGTTGATCCGAAGTAAGGGTGTATATCTTCACCCCATTTATAGATGAGAGTCTCATGCCTCCTCTTCCCGCCATTTATGATGCTTAACCTTCAATTTAAGCACCTGATCCAGGGAAACTCAATTATATCAGATTATGTTGATGAAAATGCCGAATTCATCTCACCCAAAGGTCCCGAACTGTCGAATAGATAGACAGTTCACTGCACCCTAAAGATTCCGGTACGATTGAAAGGTAATTTTGGTTAGCAATAAGTAAACCCTATTTTCGAAATGAGAATATACAAATTGATATAATTCAAAACTAAAACATTTGTATCTTGAAAATCCATTTTTTATTATTTTTGGTGGACCAAAATATAATTATTTGATTTAAAAACATTATGTTTCATCAAAGATAAATTAAAAACAGTCATTAATTTTAATATTATATATATATATATATATATTAAAAGATATACATAACATTACATTATGACATTATACATCTATACATTATATATGTATATAACTTATAAATATATACAAAACATTATATATCTATATAATATTATTTGTACACATAATGTTATATATGTATATAACATTATTTTATATAACATACAAAATATTATATATTTATATGCATGACATTATATATGCATATACAAGTCATATATGTATAATTTATAATGTTATATCCATACATAATCTTCTATATGGATATCACATTATAGATTTACGTGATTAGTATGACACTTGGGGCTCCAAATTTTTTTAAAAATTTTTGGAGCTCCAAATATTAAAAAAAAGGTAATATAAATATTTGGGGGAATTGTATTTTGGAGCACTCCTCACAAAATAATTTAAAAAAAAACAATCTTAATTTTAATATTTGGAAAAAAAAAATACACTACTAGCAGACTCCCAACACATTGAAATTTGATGCACTCGTCTCAAATACATTGATCCCAAAATACCCTTAATTAAATCCCTGGGCATTTCACTAAATCCTAAACTAAATTTTGGTGGACTCTTAACTTAATTAATATTCTGTCGCACACTCCACTCCCCTTTGGGCCCCCTGCGCCCCTCTTCAATGTAAGTTGCTCCTTCTCCCTCAATCCTCACCCCTTGTACCTCTCTCCTCTTTTTGTAACTCGTCTCTCTCCTCTCGCCCCTCGCTCCTTCGTTGTGCTCGAGGAGCTCCACGAAGGAGCTAAGTGGAGCTCGCTGGAGTTCGAGGAGCTCCTTCGAGCTCAAGCGATCTCGAAGTGGAGCTCCATGAAGGAGCGAGGGGCGAGGAGCGATGGGCATAATGGGATCCCCACAATATTTTTAATTGTCGACATTCACAATGCTGATTTATGATTTTAAAAAATTAACAGCATGACAATGACCGCCGTTCACTATGACGACTTTGTCACGTTGTTTCTAGACGTACTAGTTTGGATGTATTTTTGAAACCCAACTTAATTTTTATATATATTTTTTTAATAAATTAGTTTCATACAAAACTAGAAATCCTTCACATTTATAAAAAATAATTAAGTTTCTTAAAAACATTTTTAGAAAATAAATAATATAAATTATTTCTAAATAATAATTATTTTTAGTATGCTAACATATGAAAACTCAAAAATCTCATTCTTGTACTAAATAAGGATATAATTTTTTTATAAATTCAATTTTTCACATGTCATTCATATAAAATAAAAACCAATTTTTTATGACATTTATATTGAAAAATACATTTGAGAAAAAAAAATTATTTTCAAAAATAATAATTTACAAAATAGTTTATATTTATATGACATTTGTATATAAATATTAGATATACAATGTGTGTGCATGTGCGTGTGTATTACATACATGTATATAGCATATAATATTTAGATATAATGTTTACATATTTTAATAAATATTATATATATATATATAATGTTTATATATAAATGGTAAATAAATATAAATATTCTTTTCAAAATTTCATATACGCAAAAATGTATATCACATTTATATATAATTTGTGTATTTGCTTTTATTTGTATCTATTATGCATTTATATATAAATATTTTGTTATAAAAATAGAATTCGCATCAATAATTTTAAAACTATAAAGCTTAATTCTAAAATAATAAATTAAATAAGATAATAAATATAATACAAATTAAAGAGAATTAGATTTGTTATTATTTACAATGGAGAAAAAAAAATTATAAAATAAAATTTAGAAATCTAAAATTGATTTGTTTAACCTGCAAATTGAGGTGTCAAACGGGCCGTGCTGGGCTGGCCTGACATGGTTTTAGCAGTCCAACCATGCTACCGTGCCTTGCTTGGCCCAGCATGGGTGTGTAGAGGTCAGCTCGGCACTGGACCACGGCATGAATCCGCCAGGTACAACCCGGTTCGTCCTGGTTCGGGTCGAGCAAAAAACCCTAATTAAAAAAAAATTAGAGTTTCGTCGGCACGACGCCGCGAATCTTCTTCACTTTCGGGGCTCATCTTTTGCTGTTGGGGTTGTTTCTCGGCTCGTGCCGAGTTATCATGCTAACGTGCCACGATACCGTGCCAGATCAGGCACAGCACGAGTCCCGGTTGACCTCAACATGGCACAGCATGGTTGGTACCGTGGACATGCACGATAGGGAAAATTTCTGTGCCTGGCCGGCCCAGGCACTGCCGAATCATGCAGTGCCTCGTGCCTACAGCATATAAATTTCTTGTTCAAGTTCTTCGTGAAGAAATATAATTTTGATATTAAACTACTCTAGATTTAAATCAAAAGTAGCAAACAAAAGTCATTACAACTCTAATATTTGTAAGATGAACCATTGAAGGATAAATCGTGTAGTGCCTCGTGCCTCGTGCCCTGCATCACCAAGCAGGGCCAGTAAGCAATGGAGTCCAGACCAGCCACATGGGAGCGAAAGATTCAAACTTGTAGTTTATGTTTGTAGTCTTATTTGTATTATGGACTTTGTATGCACCATGTACTTGTAGAGACGGATCATGATATACTCACACACACAATCTTGTCGGTTCTCTATGTAGCATGCAATGAGGGCAACTGGACCCATGAGTATCTCTAATTCGAGCCTACTAATGCATTTTGTTAATACACATTAGGCGAAGCTACACTCCAAGGAGCAGAAAACCCATCTTTATAGTATTTTGTAATTTTACTTGTATTCTAGCTTGGTTGTACGCGTAGATAATTAGACTATGAGATGGACCTCATCACACATGCACACCGATGCATGCATATTTTTTGATATTTTGTCGGTGCAACATACAGCCACTTCTTGGAGCTCGAGGAGGAAGCATTCTAACCCAAGAGATACACTTTTGAGGATCATTGGAGCAAAAGAATGTGGAATTCAGAGGTGAGAATGAATTGACAAAGTGCCATAGATATGGACTTGCGGATTTATGGGTATTCAGTTTTACATGTATTCCATTGCATAGCAATGACATAGGCAAACACTTGATGCTGCATGTCAAACACATGCACAATCTTCTATTTGCATAGTTTTAATATGGTGCATCATTCAGGTTCCTCCAAAAGGCTTGGACAAATCCGAATGGAATGGACGCAGTGCGCATAATGACTCAATGCCAACTCTGATGTCCGGGAATGCCAGGTGATTTTAGTTATATTCGTACGCTTGGAATTATTAGGCATTATGTTTTTTTAACTTTTTTATGCATAGAATCATTAAGGTGCATAGGATTTGGTGGGCAGGTCTAAATTAGTCAGCTTTTTAGTCTCTTTTAAGTTGTGTTCCTAAATGATAAAGAAAGTGTGTATTTTCAAAAAAAAACAAAAAAAAACCTTAAACCCTAAACTTTAAATTCTAAACCTTAAACCATAAACTTTAACCCTAACCCATAAACCCTAAATCCTAAATCTCATGATTTGCACTTTTATAATCAAATGACTAAGTGTTAAATTTAAATTAAAATTCACAACATTTAGGAATGTCACAGATTTATCTTTTTGTATATGTAACACAAAGTCATGACTCAAGGGGTGAGTTATGGATTCAGTCTCTTTCTTGCTTTAGATTATTGTAGCATTAGCAATGGTCATGATTGTATATTTTGTCTCTAGAACACAAAATCATATCGATGAATATATGCCATAACTTGTGTCTCTCTTTTGAACATATTGTTATGGCACTAAGAATGATCATGAATACATATTTAATCACTATAATACTGGGTCACAGTATTGGATATGACCATAGCTTGTGCATTTTATCTTTATATTGCAAAGTCATTGCTCTAGGAATGATTGTAACTTTGGACATTCCTCAAGAGCAAACGTCATGACCCTAGAAATAGTTAAAGCTCGATACTACTCTTTATAACCTTTTCTATAGCTAAAATTCTTGGGATTGGAAATCCACTATGGCTTTTTCCTTTGATTTGTGACCTCAAGAGTCAATATGCAAGACTAATATATTGAGCAATGACTAAAACCTTTTAAACATTTGAATATGATTCATTTATACCTTTTTGGGTATTGTGAGCTTGTATACCATAACTCATTTTATATAAAAAGAAAGAAATGATACTTTGTCATATCCATGAGGATATAAAAAAAAGGCTTAGACATGCCAATAAAATAATTTTTTGATTCTTGATTGAAAAAGACCCCATACTTCTTGCCCTGCTCAAACCACCCTGGTGCTAGTTTGTTCTATTGGCTACAAGGTGGTTATTTTTTTTAGAGATGAACTATGTTTAACAGAAATTGCTTTGAGTGTGTGCATGAAAGATATTTTAGAAGAATTACATAATAATATAAATAGCATCCTAAACAACTAGCTATTTCAACAATAGGGTACAACTTTGGTTAGTCTGTTAGCGTACATGAGTCAACTTACCTTTGATATCCTAGTGATTCAACATCATATGATTAGACATAATTTCGATAAGTAAAAGCTTATATTATTTTGGATAGAGCTTTAGCAATCATTATAGAGTTGGAGAGGAACAACAAATAAATTATTTTAATTCTTCATTATAATTTAAATTTTTATTTTATTTATTTATCATTTTATTATTATAGAAATATTAATTACAAAATAAATTATTAGTGAGACAGATCTAAGTTAAATTAAACTGGTATATCCTAAAAATAAAGAATAAATCTCATTTTTTTTCATATTAATTTTAAATATTCAAATTTAATTATTATTTGTTTATTTTATCAAATATTAATTACAAAATAAATTATGAGTTACACAAATATAATTTTATAAATTATTTTTCATCAAAATAATATAGATAAACTTTTTAAAAAAAAAAAATTCAAAACAAAAAATTATTAGATAGTAATATATTTTGCTTTGCATTTGAATCATTTAGGTTTGTACTTATATTATAATTGATATCTATCTTAATAATAGATTATTATTATTTTTTGATCATTATTAGATATTTATCAATAAATAGTTTATATGAATTTATATGATATATAAATATAATGATTATTATAACTAAATATGAATTCACTTTTGAAAAAAATTTAAAAATTATTATATATTCTAAGGTAAACTCCTAGAACCTATAAACTACTAAATTTTAAAATTAAAATCACCTTTGAAAATATCAAAAATATAATAATAAATTTTTTGTTTTTTTTTTTTTAATAAAACCTATAAAATAGAAATGTATAAACAGTTAAATAAGTAAACTCATAGAACCCTAATGCATAAATACATTACCATTAAACTAATATATAATACATAATAATAAGAAATCTAATTTTTATTT